>BSXT01000439.1:0-54572 GCA_030267785.1 Phytophthora fragariaefolia | reverse complement strand
GATGAACTCTCAGTCAATGTACCTTGAGTTCACCGGCAGCCATTAACCCGCCGAGGCCGAGTGTATCCAGGCCCCACAGCTAGCTAGCTAGGCTTACCGTGGACGGACTTGACCCTTTTGCCTTGGAGGGAAATTCTGCTCTGATTTAATAATTAGGGGTTCTGTAACCCCATATGTATCTAATCCTAGATCCCTGTACAAATATCAAGTGTGAACAGAGCCTGCGGCTAATCACGCGACCGACGACTCGGGCTAAGTACTAATAGTGTGCCCGCCACTAATCCGAGTGTTTAAAACACTCGTCGCAATACTGACTACTTAGAGTACTCAGTCGGCTTTGTATTAGGATCGACCGAGCCCTCTGAGTACCTGTCACTCAAACGCGGTAAATGTCAATCTTGTCCGCCCGGGCCAATCAGGAGATCCGACGGCATTTCACCCGAAGGTTCAACACCGTTAGACCTCGGCGCGGAGCTTTCCGTGCCCGGTCGAATTCCAACACCTCATAGTGCTCAGGATTCGAATAGGCATTGCATATGCACGGAATAAGACTGCTGTACCGCATAGTATACCATAGCCAAGGCTGGGTCGTCGCCCAACATAGGACAACAACACGATAGGTAAGCAGATAGGAGTACATAGTACAGCACGATATACATAATATTGCATAGTACGTGCCTACGCCGGACTTTAGTAACGTATTGAACGACTATGGACGCGAGCTCATAGTATGTATACGGCGAGGAAATATGACCATCATCGAATAGTACGCCACGATGATAACTGTACATACGACGCGACGGGTTGGGATATAATGGCTACGCAACAGCACGGCGGAGTCAATAGTATCGGGTGGTAGAGATGTATACGCAAGCGATGAACCCGTCGATAGAAACACAAGTGTACGAGGTCTAATATATAGAAACGACAGTGGACACATGGACTGTCACCACAACAACCCTACGTAGACTCTGAATAATAGGGTTGTCTGGCATGACGAGAGTGACACAAGTATGGGTGTGCTCACAGTTAGACGGACGATATTAGAGAATCGACTGCGGTCGCGTGGAATGATACGACGACGGAAACATACGATGATTCATAATATTAGATGGGTGATGCGTGGGGACATGCCCTCTCGGTTATGGCACTCATAGCTTTCGTACGATTACGCGGTTGTACGAGGATACATTTTGGTGCGAATGTTAGCGACACAAATTGGAATGCATATTCTAAACACGATAGGCACGAAGATTTAAAATGTCTGCTACCCGACAACAAACGGCAGACAGCAGACTTAATAGCGACTAGATTAGCGTAACACACTAAATATTTGCGATACGTGACACATAGTCGGAACAGTGGTATGGAATGAAGCGATAGAACCACAGACAACGACTTACAAAGCCGGCAGTCTTAAAAAGCCGGCATTATTATAAAAAAGACACATACGGGCCTCCAATTTTTAGCAAGTAAAAAAACACTGATCTGATAATAGCATTTTTTTCAAAATGCATGGATATTTTCTGGGTTTTGTACAAATATTATTTTTTCGTCCAATCAGAACTTTGCCGGGTTTTAAAGTTCGAGGAAGTTTAATATAGAGGGTGCAATTAAGTGTGCCGGCTTTGTAAGTCGTTGTATGTACATCCGTGTGCTCACGTAGCATGAAAGTGCAAGGTGTACAAGAAGTATCTAGCATAACTACAATTATGAAGATCGATAGGTTTACATTAAGGTGTATAGAATCTGATGTAGTGATACAAAACTCCATATAAACCAACTTCACTTTTGGTATGAATAAGACAACATAAATAATATTCTAACTATTAATAACAAAACACAAAAGCCCACCGGAGCGAAGCGGAGGTGGGCCTGCCCTGTAGTGGAGCGAGCTGGCACAGCGACCGGAACTGGTTGGGACCTAACCTATACCCACCGCCGCGTAGCGGCGACGCTCGGCTAGTACTTCAAATGATTAATGCGCAGGTGGAAAATAAAATGGTTAATTCAATCCGTGCACTTGTTGGCGCCGTCACCCCGGTCAAGGATGAGGCTACATTATTGCTCTTCCAGCGTCATCAACTGCATATTCTGTGAGTGGGATAGGTGAGCGAGATGCAGTACACACTCGCACCAAGGACAACCACATGCACTGATGGCGAACTTCTTCACAGCCAAGCTAAGTTTCTTCGTTGGTATCCTCAGGGGTGCTTGCACCTGGCTACCGATTGCACAGCTCCATTTTTCTTGCGCGCGGCGGGCATTCACCGCGAAAGCTCAGCGTATCCAGCCGTCCAGCGGCTTGCTCGGCTTGCATAGACCGCGTCCAGGCGTCCGGCAGTTTGCATGCTACGAATTAAAAGGGCAACTTGACTACAACCAGTAAACGTAAACTGAAGCGTTAAACCGCCACCGCGTTTCTAACAGGCCGCCATAGAAACGGAGCGGTGACGCGCATACCTATGCTGCCGGGTTTGGTCTGGTCTGTCAAACGTCATGCACATGCCGTTCGAGAGACTTCAACTTGTCGACGTTGCATAACCACGGGGGACGGCCAACAGTCGCTACTAAGATCGGCTCATTCCGCAATTTGCCTTGAAGCACGCATACCACGCCCACAATGTCCCTCGCGCCCGCGCTCGTCCACCACGACTCGCGCTTCGACGTCACGCTGCTGGAGCTGGCGCACAGCCGCCACACCATCTACGAGCACTCGCGCATGTCGGGCGAGAACCGCACGGCGCACCGCATGCTGCCCGTGGACCGGCGCGAGAGCTGCAGCGACGACCTCGAGGCCACGTACGCGCGCAACATGGCCAAGCACTTCGGCGAGGCGCCGCGCTTCACGCGCACGCACAGCACGCCCGTATCGCGGCCCGAGAAGCTGCTGGACGAGGCGCTGCTGCGCGTGGCGCACAGCCACCTCTCCATCTACGACAAGACGCGCATCTCGGGCGAGAACCGCAGCGCGCACCGCATGCTGCCCACGGACCACCGGGCCGAGCGCGCCGACCGCTGCTCAGACGCCACAGACACGTCCTACGCGAACGCTATGGCCAACTACTTCGTCACCAAGAGCGCCAGCAGGCTGTAACAGAGGAGAGGAGAGAGGAGAGGAGAGGATGAAGTACCATTAGGCCCCGGAACGTATTTAATCGCTGCAGGGCGAGAAGCAGAACAACCAATCAACAAGAATTGTAAGCTTTTGACTCAGTCCCCACCGCTGGATAGGCGTCGTTGATGGTTTGTTGGGCTCGACCGGAGAAAACGTCGTGACTCGGCTGTTGGCTGGTGTCCAGACAGAGCGAGCACACGAAAGCGGCGACGCACAGATGGAGTGAGCGACGCCGCTGGAGGTTTCGGGCGAGCTGTCAGCCGCAACCCAGCTGTCGAAGGTTTCGCAGAGCGTTGAAGGAGGACTTGTGGCGCTGTCGTCTTATCCCGCTGCATGGGACGCAACCCCCACCCTGGCAGCTACGGCAGCGGTGCGGCGGCCAGAGCTGAGAAGTCCACTCGACCATTTGGTGACGCTGGGGGGCCGGACATGGGCGTCGCGACGCAACACTTGTGTCGTGCCGCACCCGTGGTGGCTTCCGGCACGGTGGTTCTCACGCTCTTGACGTGTCTGGTCATCGCCAAGGCGAACAACGTCTACACTGGCGGACTCACGTGGCCCTTCTTCTCCGACTTGGGTCGTGGTGCGTCAACGCATGCACTACAGTCCTTGCTTCCTCGGTTTGTGACTCGATGTGTGTTGCTATTGAGCGCAGATTCGCCAGGGTACTACGTGTTCTGCGTCGGGCTGACCATCGTGGCCATTGCACTGTGCGCTACTTGGTACTTCAACTACAAGTTCCAGGAGTCGGTGCTACGAATCCCGACGTTGCTGGGTTTCGTCTCGCCTTTCGTGCGGTGGACTGCGACGGTGTCTACTTTCATTGGTATTATCTCCACCATCGGCCTACCGATACTTGTACGTGGCAACCAGGAGATAGATGCGCCCGAATGTACAACTGAGGTGTGGTATTTTGTTGCGATTGCGGCGCAGGCTTTCTTCAGCACGTCTTCCTATCCAACTCTACACAACAATGCTGCGTACTGGTTCTTCTTGCTGGAAACAGTTGCCATCTTTCTCAATGTACGTATCGTGCCTTGTTCAAGTTTGCAGCTTGTTGACTAGAATACGATGCTAACGGCAATCCTAGCAGACCTATGTCAGCCTCAAGCTTGTTCAGAGCGCTAAGGTTCCTGAAACTACGGCAGGGGAAATCCCGGTGATCTGCGATTTTGAGGACATCGATGCAGACTCAAAACTTGCTGGCTTGCGGCATACGTTTCGACTGCAAGCTATCTGCAGTGCCTTGTTTTTTGTGGCCTTCCTACTCTACCTGCCCATCGGCCTCAGTGTTGTCCAGCCATTCAAGCGGCTCACAATAGACCAGGTGAGTGTATACTTGTTTGTTACCACTGTCAGACGCAACTACTGATTGCTCGCACTGTTGGCCCATGCCAGTGCCTGGAACGTGACCTCGGACAAACGTACTGCAGAGTAGCGATGAAGTATGATGCTGTTTACACAAGGCTATGGAATTATGGTGCGTCTGGCACTCTACGAATGTGACTTTACATGTGCCCTACTGATTGTTCGGAGATTACGTTGTTTCGGCTTCCAGAGCAAGACTACTCGGCCACGCAGATGCGAGCACTAGCGCAACTAGGTTGCATTTTGACGCTCGTCGGCTACTCGACTTCATTTATGAGTCACAACGTCGAACTACTAGCCAAAGACCGAGACCGCGTAGCAACGTTTGAGGCTTCTGGAATGCAGACGAACAACACACACTTCTGTGCTATTCCTCTGCTCATGTCACCTCAACAATCGTCAGATATTCGAGAAAGCACTGATTTCATCTGCAACGTATAGCGTGAATGTAATATACCGAGACGTGATATGTCTGTGCGAACGCTCGCTTTCGTGGGATTCTTGAAACAAACTTACTTCAACTAAACGAAAAGCATCACGCTATTTCAGGCTTAAAACCGACAGCAGGCACATTCGATAATACACCCTCTCGCCGTATCACTAAGAGACCCAAGCTGTTACAAGCTGACCTAGTAAAGCGGCAGCACAATTGAAGCCACCGCTTCGGCGGCTGCGAGGACCGCTTCGAGCTTACAGCTCTCATATCTGTAGCACAGGGGGTACATTATCTCTTCAACTCGATCAGCTGAGATATCGCTCTCGTCTACCGTGATTGTTTATTGCGTTAGAACACAGGTTCCCTTGGCAATGGTTCCGCTGCGATCCCTTCCGCTGCACCAGGCGCCGTCATCAACGAGCAAATAAACGTGATAATGCTTGCTAGCCATCGCCCATGTCAGAATCTCTGAAGAACTTGTGATAAACCAGTGCCGAATTACGAAGTAGTCGTTACGAAGACTTGCTGCAGAAGAGCCCCTCATCTGCAGCAAGTCTTCGTAACGACTGCATTTTTGCGTCGACCACATCGCCAACATGATATGTTGTTGTTCGTCTCTGATAGCAGACAACATGTTTTGGCTGTCGCCGTGAGTGTAACCATACGTGCGGCTTACACATACCAATGACGGCCCAGCGAAGCACGCTTCAATGCCTCGCGACACAGTCCAGCCACAAAACGCTGCGCAGCTAGGTGCGTCACACAGGAACTACTACTATTAATGATGTTACAGATAAACACAACCAAATTCGAGAGTGTGCAAGGTTTCGCAAATGTTTTGGCTGGCAAATTCCATGATCCATAGTTTGGGTCCTTGTCTCACTTGAGAAATCGCAACTGTAAGATGGAGCTCTGTCCAACTGCCACAACTTGAAGCGAGAGTCTCACTTGGCTGTATTGTGCTACAACCAAAGGTGGAGATGTGCCCAACTGCCACAACTAGAAGTTGGAGTCACACTCGGCTGTATCATGCTGCTCACTTTGCATTTCTCCATCCCAACCCGCGCCCAGCTAGTGTTGACCCCACACCGATGAAGATTACTGTTATGCTTTTGTCTATTATCGCTGTCTTCGGTGCTGAAGCCCAAGCGCCTTGTAATACTACCGCACTGTCGAAGCTTCTCGCTGGCAAAAACGTGATAATATGTAGTGCCAATTCCGGATACAACCCTGTTTCAATGGCCACACCAAGCGATGCGCAGATCACTGCTGTTTGCAACAGTAACGATTGCATGAAGGCGATTGAAGCTACGAAGCGAATTGCGCCAGATGAATGCAGTATTGGGCCTATCTGTTTGCACGCGAACATCATCAATCCTATCCTGCAACGCTGTGGCAAGTCTGGATCGGCCGGGGTAGCTGGATCTGTAAGTGCATCAGGATCGGGTTCTGGACCCTCGGCTGGTGATGTTGGCGGATCGACTTCGTCAGGGTCAGCAGTGAAGCTTCCGATCACGAGCAAGCCACGTACTAACAGCCCGACGAGCTCACGACCTGGTTCGCAGTCGACAGTACCCGGAAATGAAGGCGCCGACGCTCCTAACCTCTCAACTTGCGCTGCTGTTGCAGCGCTCACTGCCTTAATCGCCGCACTTCTGTAAGTTGGCGGCTGGATCTGTCCTGGACTCTTTTTTTGTGGCGAACTTGCCTCTAGCACTCACCAACAATTAAATAATGCTGTTAGTTTCTTTCTTCTTTTGCATGCGGTCTTCCGGCCCGTCATTGCCATTTGCATGCATGCGCAAGTAAACGCTCTGTAAGTAAAATGCATAGGAATGCTCATTTCGGGTATAGCAGATCAGTCACGAGACGATTCACATCCGCAGCAATGCCATCATATTCAGGAATCTCGGTATCAGTGCGTCTATATCTACGCAGAATCATGCTGGAGCTGGATCAGCGCAACCTCCGTGCGGTCGATGGCGGACTGCACGCGCTCCACCTGGAACGCATCGGCCGTCAGCATTAAATACACTTCCCCGTCGAGCTCCATCCTGGAAAACCCGGCTTCTGCCAGAATATCCACTGCCCCGGGCACAGCCACCAGCTTGGACTGGATGGCCGCGTTTGAGAGCCGAATCTTGCGGAACTTCTCCTCCTGCAAAGCGCACGACCAAAGCACAAATGAGACATCGTGAACTGCCTTCGTAGCTTTACACGTCGCTGCTACCTGCGGGTTGTTGACGACGTTCGTCAGCATCTTGATGATCGTCTCAGCCGCGGTGATGGCGCGAGCGGGGTCCTGCCGCAGCAGCACGTACACAGCTCCGTTCTCTTCAGCATCCGAGATCGACACTCCTCCACTCGGCGCCGCGACCTGAGGGATCGCTGGGAACGGCGCGGGCGGAGGCGCAGCGCTGCTACTCGCAGCACCGGGAGGCGGCGGGGGCCCCGCGCCGATGGCGTTCATGGCGGAGACCGCCTGCGTCGAGGACGAGAACGTGGCCGCGTACGGGTTGAAGCCCATCTGCTCGTGCGCGCTCTGCAGCTCGCGCGCCTTCACTTGGTCGTTCGAGAGCACGACGGGCGGCGGCCGTGGCGCTGACTGTGCTGCAGCGTCCTCCGGCGGTGCGTGCAGGACGCGGCTCTCGCGCTCGTCCTCCTGCTGCAGTCGCGCCTTGCGCGCGTCGGCCACGCGCTTCTCCCAGGCGTTGCCGCGCTGCTCCAGCGCCTTGGCCTGTGCACAGCACGCGTCAGTTCCGCTGGGGTCGGCGCGGATGATGCAGCGGGTCGAGACGCACCTGCAGCTCGCGCCGCCTCTGCTGCTCCTCCTCGGACAGCGCCGGCGTCTTCCTGGCGGTGAATGGCAACTGCAGCATAGCAGCACAGCGGCGTTAGGCGGGGGGGACGCGGCGCAAGGCCCCGCGAGCATTGCACCTGCATGGAGGCGCCTCGCGGCGGCGGCGCGGGCGCGGCCGGAGCCGCCTCGTCACCGCCGCCGCCCAGCACGTTGCCCTGACCGCGGAAGGCCGCGCGCTTGTTGGACATCTTGGCCGCGGCCTGCTGCGCCGCCTCCTTCTTCTTCTTCAGCCACTCCATGGTCGCAGGCTCCGCTCCTGCCGCTGCGCTCGTGCTCGTGCAGCGTTTGTCGAAATGGATACTGACGAGGGGGATAGAGGATGGGAGGTGATGACGAGCGCATAGTGGGGCCCAGTGAGATTGGTCCGATACGTGCGGTACACCAAGCAGAGACAGGCCATGCAGCTGTTTCGCGCGTGACAGCCCCTCTGTACCTCGATATGCTCTGCACGCGTAACCAGATATCCACCCCACTCCCGCGCCTCAACGTTTCAAGTCCGTCTTATACAAATGCTCCCTTCAACCGCGATATCACTTCGATCTTTCCAGCGGAAAATGGAAAGGACAGCTGCCGGACAGCAAATCTGCGTCGCCCCGTCGCCATAGAACTGCCGACTGTCACTCGTCAACTTACCGCGTAGGGCGCAAGTCGCCGCGTGACCACAGCGGAAGGCGCCAGATGTACGCGCCCGTGGCCGTGGACGCGGCCAAGCGGCCGCCGCCTCCAGCGTCTCCGGCGCCGCGCTGCCGCTCGCGCGTGCGGCTGCGGCGCGCGGTGGCGGCGCTGGCTCTGGAGGCGCTCGCGCTCACGGCCGCGCTGCTGCTGCTGCGCTTCGTGCGCAGCGACGACTTCGACCTGCTGGTGCGCTGGCTGCAGCGCCACGAGGCGCTGGGCGCCGCGCTGTACGTGAGCGGCTTCACGGGCTTCGTGGTGCTGTGCTTCCCGTCCACGGCCTTCGAGCTGCTGGCCGGCTACGTCTTCGGCTTCTGGCTGGGGCTGCTGCTGGCCACGACCGGCAAGCTCGTGGGCTCCGTGCTCTCGTACGCCATCGGCCGCTACCTGTGCCGCCGCCGCGTGCACGCGTACATGGCGCGCGGCCACCCGGCGCTGCAGGGCTTCCAGAGCCTGCTGCGCAAGCGCCAGGTGCTGGTCGTCTTCCTCACGCGTGTCGCCTTCTTCCCCATCGCCGTCAAGAACTACGGGCTCAGCGTGCTGGACGTGCAGTTCCCCGTCTACTTCGCGGCCGCGCTGCTCACGGGGCTGCCCTTCTCGGTCATCTGGGTCTACTCGGGCCACGCCGTGGAGAACCTCGCGGCGCTGCTGGCCCGCCCGGCGGCCTCCAGGCACAGCACCGAGCTCGTGCTGCTGCTCGTGGGCGCCGGCAGCGCGTTGCTGCTGCTGCTCGTCGTGGGGGTCTACACGCGCAAGTACGTGCTGGGCCTGTCCGAGGAGGAGAAGCAGGCAGACTCGGCCGCCGACGCCGACACCCCCTCCGTGTCACGCACGCCGAAAGGCACGGAGGATGAGGCCACGCCCATCGCCGACGCCGTGTGAGACCCGCTCGTAGCTAGTTCGAACCGTGGGCTGTACCTATGTAATACTACTACCGCGCTGTGTGTTTGTGAGCTGCACGCGTCATCACCGGTGAGGACTTGGCTGCTACGCGATCTTGTGCTCGTGGAGATGGAGCTCTTCCATTTGGAAGGCGGTCTGGACGGTGGTCTTGGAAGGTGGATGGCAGCTGCAGCACGCGACTGGCTCGGGCATCAAGGCCGCGGGTTGCACGGCAGTAGGATCGAGTGGCGTCGAGGCAAGCCGAGGGAAGGCGTCCGAGGAATCCAGCCAGCTTCTTGTCGCTGCGGCGCCATCACTTGCTCATTCGACATTTGGCGCTGCGAGTCCCAGCCCGACCATGACCAACTCGCACCGGAGCTCGCGGCACAGCAAGCGCAAGCCCAGCAGCATCCGCAGGATCAAGCCGCCGCCCAGTGCCGAGTTCAGCACGTCCATCTCGAGCGTGTCGAGCGAGCCCACGCCCATTCTCGAGTCCTCGCTCTCCAGCTCGTACCAGAAGCACGTGCTGCGTCGTCACCAGCCCAGCCGAGCGTCGCGACGTCACGGGGCATCGGTCAGAGGGCATCGGGACTCGCCCTTCACTCCCCGCCGACCTGTTGGCGCCGTTCCCGAGCTTTTTATCACGTTTCGCCATGTCTCGCTCGCGGTGGACGTCCCGGTGTCTCCTGCTGCCGCGGCGGCAGCAGCTCAAGCATCTTCCGGTCAAATGGGGCGCGAGACGCTGGCGGCCAAGCAGTTGCCCACGATAACGAACCACCTCCGCGGCATTGCTGCAGGAGTCACCGCGAGCAAGACGTTCGTGCGTCGACAGATCCTCAAGAACGTGACGGGCGCGTTCACTCCTGGCTCCATGACGCTGCTGCTCGGGCGCTCCGGGTCAGGCAAGTCGATGCTACTCAAACTTCTCAGCGGCAGGTTCGACGTCGGTGCCAAGGGCGTCACACTGGACGGTGAGGTGTCGTACAACGGGTTGACTCGGCACGAGCTTAAGCAGCAGCTCCCGCAGTGCGTGTCGTACGTTCCTCAGCAAGACAAGCACTTACCCGTGATGACGGTGAAGGAGACGCTGGACTTCGCGTTCGAGTGCTGTGCCATCAATGCCAACTCGAAACCGGTTGGAACCGTGCACAAGTCGCCGGCCTTCGAGTACCCTCTTGCCCTGCCGGCGACGTATCTCGGCGGTGAGCGAGACCCAGTCACTGTCACGCGAGAACTGGGTTTGACCCGTTGTCAAGGCACCATCGTTGGTGACGAACGCATTCGGGGCATCTCTGGAGGTGAGAAGAAGCGCGTGACCACCGGCGAGATGGCGTTCGGACCGCATGCTGTCTCGCTGATGGACGAGATCACTACTGGTCTTGACAGTTCCGCTGCTTTCGATGTTGTGAATGCCCAGCGCCGCCTGGCCAGACAGCAACGACAAACTGTGGTCATTTCGCTGCAGCAGCCTGCGCCTGAAGTGTTGGCTCTCTTCGACAACGTCTTGCTCCTCGCTGACGGTGAAGTGCTTTATCACGGACCTCGTGCTCACATCCAGGCGTATTTTGAAGCATTGGGTTTTGTGTGTCCTCCGGAGCGTGGCCTCGCTGACTTCCTGTGCGACCTAGCATCTCCTCAGCAGATGCAGTACGAAAAATCGCATGCACCGATGCCCGGGAGACGTCGCCACCCCCGCAGTGCCAACGAGTTCGCAGATTTGTGGATCATGTCGCCACTGTACGAGGCGATGGTGGAGGAACTTGACCACCTAGACAACGACACGGAGGCGTACAGCCAGATGCACAGCAGGAACGGTGAGCGAGGGCTCTACTTCGACCAAGAAGCGCTGCTGGGCGTGCCTCCATTTCGCCAGACCTATTGGCGCAGCACGTGGACAGTGATGAAGCGTCAACTGGGGCTGTTTGTGCGCAACAAAGTCTTCTTTGCGGGTCGAGTGCTGCTGGATCTGCTGGTTGGGCTGATGCTTGGCTCGATGTACTACGGCATGGACTTGGCTGATTCTCAAGTGACGTTGGGCGTGATTTTCTCGTGCGCGCTCTTCCTTGGACTCGGGCAATCAGCGACGCTGGCACCGTACTTCGATGCGCGCGAAGTGTTCTATAAGCACCGCAGCGCCAACTTCTATCGCACATCCAGCTACGTTCTAGCCTCATGCGCTAGCCAGATTCCTCTCGCGATCACCGAAGCGTTCCTCTTCAGCGCTCTCGTGTACTGGATGGGTGGCTTTGTCTCGTCCGTCGAGCACTTTATGGTGTTTGTAGCGTACATGCTGCTGACAATCCTGGTATTTATCGGTGAGTATTTCTTCCTGGCTGCTGCATGCTCGAGCTTACACGTGGCCCAGCCAGCGTCTACGTTGGCGTTGCTGTTCTCCATTCTGTTCGCTGGTTTTGCCGTCTCTCGGGAGCAAATGCCATCGGCGATGCGGTGGATCTATTGGAGTAACCCTCTCGCTTGGACGACGCGCGGCATCCTAGTTAGTCAGTATCGCAGCAGCGAGCTCGACGTCTGCGAGTATGGGGGAATTGACTACTGTAAGGCATACGAGGGCCAAACCTTAGGCGAGTACTCCCTCGGACTGTACGACGTCCCATCGGACCCCAAGTGGGTGATGTTGGGGATTGTTTTCCTCGCCGCTGTGTACGTGGGCAGCATGGTTCTGTCTTTCGCGATGCTGGAATACTGTCGCTTCGAGTCTCCCGTTGCAATACCACCACCGCTACCAGCTTCGTACCCCGATACTATCCCAACACCGAGACAGCCAAAAGAGTCGTACGCAATGCTTTCCACTCCCCACGGAGAAAACGACGAACTGCTCGAAAGCGACGTCACCGGCTTTCTGGCACCTACCCATGGCGTACTAGGCGAAGCTGGGAATTCAAGTGACTCGTTCAACGCTTCACAAGGCGTACGTACCGACTCTGGCGACATTATGGTACAATTGATGCCTCGATGGGAAGTTCCAGCTGTCACCCTCGCGTTTCAAGACTTGCGCTACAGCATCACTGTCCCTGCTGATACCATTTCGAATCCTGCTGGCCAGCATGGCGCCGAGGGTGCTCCAGGTCGACCCGTGTCTGTGGATTCCCGAGCGAATTCGGGTAAAAGTAAGGATATGGTCACCCGGGAGCTGTTGAAGGGTGTCACCGGCTACGCGCTGCCCGGCACTATGACGGCACTTATGGGCTCAACAGGAGCTGGCAAGACAACACTGATGGATGTATTGGCTGGACGCAAGAGTGGAAAGGGAGGCAACAAGAAACATGGCGCCCCGCGTCTACGAGGCCGTGTGCTATTGAACGGAGTGGATGCTACCGAGCTGGCTGTACGTCGATGCACTGGTTACTGTGAACAGACCGATGTGCACTCTGACGCATCTACATTCCGAGAGGCATTGCAGTTTTCGGCATACCTTCGTCAAGGTGATCGCATCGCTCCCGAGAGAGTCGAAGAAATTGTCGATGAGTGCCTGGATCTACTGGGTCTCAACGATGTGGCTGGTCAGCTAATTCGCGGCAGCTCGAGCGAGCAGCTTAAGCGCTTGACGCTTGGAGTAGAGCTCGCTGCCCAGCCTAGTGTTCTTTTTCTTGACGAGCCGACTAGTGGCTTGGATGCTCGAGCTGCAAAGTCGCTAATGGATGGTGTTCGCAAGGTAGCGGACTCGGGGCGCACGGTCATTTGTACAATCCACCAGCCATCGACAGAAGTCTTCCTGCTTTTTGATAATCTTCTGCTTCTTCAACGTGGCGGCGAGACTGTATTCTTCGGCGAGTTGGGTCACAAGGGTGAGGCATTGGTGAGCTACTTCCAAGGTCTAGGTCTCCCTCGCAGTGCACCGATCTTTAAACCTGGTGACAATCCAGCTACTTGGATGCTGGATGTCATTGGCGCCGGAGTCGAGAAAATCCCAAAGGCATCCTTGCCTTTGAAGTTCGTTCTCCCCGGGCCACCAGTAGCTCGAAACCCCCGACTCCAGCAATTGGACGTATCGCAAGCTTCATCAGTGGGATCGGAATACTCGCGCATGCAGCAAGACGACACTGTGGATTTTGTCGCTGCATACAAGTCTAGTCGTCTTAAGCAGCGTCTGGATGCCAAACGTGCTGCTCCTGGAGTCTTCATGCCGTCCGACCGTGTGGCGCCTGTGACGTTTGCTCAGCGCCGAGCTGCAAGCGATGGCTTGCAGTTTTCCATGCTGCTGCAACGCTTCACTCGATTGTACTGGCGTACACCATTCTACACGTTCACGCGAATGGTGACTGCTCTCACTCTCGGCTTAATGTTTGGTCTAGTGTATTCTGGCAGCAATGATTTGACCTCGTACCAGGGTGCCAATGGTGCGGTTGGATTGATCTTCTTTTCAACGTGCTTCTTGGGGGTCGGCGCCTACGTTCACGTTCTCCCATTGGCTTTCGAGGAGCGCGGGCCGTTCTACCGTGAACGTGCGTCTGAGACGTATAGTGCACTATGGTACTTCGTCGCCTCCTCAGTAGTGGAGATTCCATGTGCAGCTGTGGCTTCGCTGATCTTTGTGGGCGTGTTCTACCCGATGGCCGGCTTCTCCGCCTACGGCGATTTTGCTCAAGTTGTAATCTACTGGATGGTCCTAAGTGTACATATCCTTTTCCAGACGTACTTCGGTCAGTTGTTCTCCTTCGCCATGCCCAGCATCGAGCTCGCCGCCGTGTGGGGATCGCTCTTCGATTCGATCTTCCTCATGTTCATGGGGTACAACCCGCCGGTCTCCAGCATCCCAGACGGGTACAAGTGGCTGTTTCAGATCGTGCCACACCGCTACACCTTCGAGGTGCTCACTGCGTTGGTGCTGGGAGATTGCCCGGATGAACAACTCCAGCAGATCGAAGAAGCAGCGGCATCTAACACCACGATCGATGTCTCGCACTGGCCGCTCGGTTGCCAACCTCTCACGGATGCGCCACCCGCCGTAGCAAACATCCCGCTCACCTCATACATCGACGAAGTGTTCGGTGCGCGCCGCGAGGACACCGCTCGCTCTGTGGCCGTCGTAGTCGGCATCCTGCTCGCAATGCGTGTTGTGACACTGATCGTCATGCGCGTCGTCAACCACCTGAAGCGCTGATAGGCTAGCCGTTCGATTGTACTGTGATTTGTATTGACCAAGTTGAAGTGAGTTGTGCTGGCTCGAATGTTGAAGTGCATGTGGTCATATTGCGTTACATCTGCAGGGGGCACCACGTGGCTCTTGAGCCCTAGATCTGACCCCACCTCTGGACGTTTGGTGAGCACGACGGCACCACAACGGGATAGGCGTTCTCCAACTCAGCGAGATGGTATTCACGAACTCGCCTCTGCAGGAGCGCCTACTGCCACAGAGGTCGAGTACGAACCGAAGGATGGTGTTCATCCCCTACACGATTGGCATCCGGGTCGCGCCCATAGTAGCCACTCTCACGGTCATCGCGACGCTGATCACGTGCGTGTCCGTCGCCAAAGCCAAGGACATCTACCTTGGCGGCTTGGTGTGGCCCTTCTTTTCGGACACGGGCAGAGGTAGAAGTTTTGCTGACTTCGATGAGCTGCGGGATACTTCGCACTGACATGGGTATTTGTTGTTGCTGCCTTACAGACGCTCCTGGCTATACGATCTTTTGCGTGGGTCTAACGACAGTGGCTATTGCCCTCATCCTCACGTGGCTCACCAACTACGAGTTCCAGCGGGTGTTGATGGAGAAGGGGAATGGTGATAATGCGGATATCAATCATTCCTCATCGATCCGCAGGTATTGCGAGGTTGCTCGAGTGCTGGGTGTTCTCTCGACGTTCGGACTTCCGATATTGGCGTTTTTCAGCACGACTAGCGACGATGCTGTTCACAAGTATGCGGCGTATTGGTTTTTTGTGCTGGAGGCAATCGCGCTCGTGACCAATGTAAGTTGGTGTGTCTGCTTTGATATACCTCGAAGTATGTGTTGATGAATGGTTTATGAATGTTTATGAATGTAACAGACCATCGCAAGCTTTAAGCTTGCCCGCCTTCAAGCTGTTGGCAATCCTTACCACACGTCAGAAGAGTCTGTGGTGCCACCTACTTCAACAAACGTGTTCAACCCGTGGAAAAACTCGAAGTCGTCCACGAAACGCACCTTCTACATTCAGCTAGTATTCACAGCACTCTTCTGGATCGCGTTCCTATTGTATATACCAATCGGATTGGCAATAAGCAAGGAGTTTGAGCGTCTCTCTATCAAGGATGTACGTTCTTGTATTGTTACAGTCGAGCGTGTGATTTTTCTAATCATCTCTGTTGCAAGCAGTGCTTGGATTTAGATCTGGGCGACAAGTACTGCACTGACACTATGCGACTCAATGACACCGAGACCGTGCTGTGGAACTACGGTGCGTTTCTATAGTATCTACTATTTGCATCTGTATTTTGCGTTGTTTGGGAACAAAGGTATTGATACACGCTTTCTGAGTTTCAGATAATAACCACGGAATTCAGCAAATGCGCTCCGCTACGCAGTTAGCATGCATATTGACTCTCGTTGGCTACTCGACGTCGTTCCTATCACACAGTAGTGATTCGCTACAAGATGACACCATTTAAAGGTGATGCCTGTCCTGATACAATGGTAGGGTTAAATGATGAGCTTCACGAAATAGATGTCGAATTTCATTAGTTTGCCAGTAAACTAGATGACCTGTCAATTCGAACCTGCTGCTTTATCAAGAGAACCTATGCCTCACAATTGAAAGCTACGATTCAGTGCGTCTCCGATCCCCCCCCCCGAAGTTTTGTAGCAACACGACCTTTAAACACCGCCCGCGCTGTCTGTCACTTGTGCGTTTTCATTCGGGACAGCAAATGTTAACTCAGAAGATTGATAATAAGTTTTTTGTCCTCAAATTTTGGGCCCGCACTCGATCGTTGCCCCTTCTTACAGTCATTGCCCAATAAGAGCAGAAACACCGTTTTCTTCATCGTTCCGGTATCTACTACTTACTAGTATCATTTGGTAGTAATATACAACAAATGACTCTACCTATGCTTCTATAATGGTAGATCTGCTTACGCCTCTTTCGATCAGCAAATATGCAAAAACACAGATGCTAACACGGACCCATTCAAGGGTACTTTGGCTTGGTGTATGGTACAGTACATACATCTGCTGTAACTGTTGGCCATTACACGACTATATCTGGTAAACCTTCACCTGATGGTGCACTACAACACCGGACGGAGGTAGCTCAACTACGAACGCTAAACTAGTTCACTCTCAAACTTTCAGCACTCGAATCGAATGCCGCCAAGCACGTTTGGAACAACCGTTGCCCCTGTAGTGGCCACCATAGCGGTTATTGTGACGCTGGTCACGTGCGTATCTGTTGCTAAGGCAAGCAACAAATACCTCGGCGGGCTGACATGGCCCTACTTATCCGACACAGGCAGAGGTTTCGCCTATTTTTTCTCGTGGCGATACGGGAAGTTTACATGCTAACTTGATCGTTTTGTGCACGTAGACGTAGCGGGGTATGCTGTCTTCTGCGCAGGACTGACAACCGTAGCTATCGCGCTGGTGCTGACTTGGACAGCAAACTGCAAATTCCAACGCGAACTTCTAGAGAAAGTAAGGCACGAAGAGGAGTTGTCCATCCGCAAAAACTGCAAAGTTGTGCATACGGTGGGCGTACTGTCAACGCTTGGTCTACCAATTCTCTCTTTTTTCAGCACCACAAGCTATCCAGATGTGCATCAATGTGCTGCCTGTTGGTTTTTTGTTTTGGAAGCCGTCGCGTTACTACTCAACGTACGTTCTCCGCTGCATGCACGCGTGAGGATAGATACTCTAACCGTTATCGTGCTGATTGAGCACCTGCAGACTTTCGTGAGCTTCAAACTTTCTCGTGTCAACAAGATTTTAGACATTCCTGGGTACACAACCGACTTAGAAGTCCCAAAATCGTCAAACCTCGTGAATCCGTGGAATTCGACAAAGCTAAGCATGAAACGCACGTTTTACACCCAGTTGATATTTACGACGCTGTTTTTGGTGGCTTTCCTGCTCTACATACCAATTGGTCTAGCCCTCGTGTCGGACTTCCAACGCCTCACTGTTAAAGATGTCCGTCGAGCAATTTGGCTGACTTTTCATGTAGTATAAAGGTTCTAACATCTGCCTTATTTTCTGTAGTGTTTGTCACTAAACCTTGGTGAGATATACTGCAACGACACAATGCGACTCAATGACACGGATACGAAATTGTGGAACTATGGTACAAAAACTGGTTTTGATTTCGTTCTCCACACAGCACTCTAAATGCTATACTTATTAACATCACTGCAGACAATGACCACGCTGTCAACCAAATGCGCGCGGCTAGCCAGTTAGTTTGCATTCTTACGCTCGTGGGATACTCTTTATCGTTTCTCTCGCATAAAAATGAGTCACTACAGAACTCGTAGCATAGTCAGTTCAATCGGAAACTTTGAAGCACCTGAATCGTGAAATTATGTTACTTATACTTGTTCCGTATGGACAGCTCATCTCATGAGCCTCACATTTACTGGTGGTACACTCACACGAAGCTGGTTTTGATTTTGTTGATCACATTACGATCGAATTATGACAACCAAAGCTGAAACCAGCTCCACAATGATCCTAATTTGAGTACGGGCTGGAGGAATAGAGGCTACAAAAACCTATGTACAGTTCATGGATTAGCAAAATATCGAGTGCTTCGGGTAGTTAAATTACAGGAACTTTCCATTCAATACATCTTCCACAAAACAAAGAGAATAAAGTTCATTCAGCTACTTCACCCGCCCGCACCATCTTGTCTCAGGCTCGCTGACAGCATTTTCCTCAGCTCGCGCGCGTTGCTGCTTACCCTGCCAAGCTCCTCAGCGAGAGCTTCAATCTTTACTCTCTTCTTTTCCACTTTCTTTTTTAGACAGTCAGCTTCTGTTTTGTTCATGCTCAGGATATTTTGTAAGACCACGCAATGCTTGTCTCCATCATCCTTCTCTTGTCGCAGCACGCTGTTCACTCGTTCTAGCTGCTCCACTTGGTTCTTGAGCTTGCGGATTTCTTGTTGCTGCTGCTCATCATCGATCGTGGTTGCATCTTGTCTCTCACCCATCTCACGCTCCTCAACGGATCGACGAAGTCTGTTCAGTTCCCTCTTTAACTTTCTGTGGGAGCATATCCCCATCAACGTTTTCCGCGTGGCAGTAATGGAAACGAACCGAGCCTTCATCTCGTTCTCGATGGACGCCCATTTCTTCCCGTGATGAACACTGCTCATCTCGGTCACCGGGTCCGCCCAGTTTGGATACGTCTGCTCCAACGTCAAGAGCACCTTGTGCTGCTCCTCCGTCAAGCAGAACGACACTGTGCCACATCGAATGTCCTCCGTCTTCTGCTTCTTGACTGCAGGCTGCCGCCCCGCCCCGTCGTTCACTCGCCATCGCTTCCGCGTCCTCTCCACTCGTCAAAAGGCCAAATGAGCTCAAAAATGGGGGGCGTGGCCGATCCCGCAGCGTCCCAGAGTGATGGTCAACTTCAACTTAATACCGGCCTCTGATTCGCCGCCTTATCCACCAATCGCATCCCAACATGTATCGCGACTGCCCGTCACGGTCTCATTGTGCAATATGCCGCCCCGAGCCGAGCTGAGGCGGGAGAAGCGGCGGCTGGACGCGCCGCTCGTGGCGCTCCTCGCCGCCTCCGTGGCGCTCAAGCTGCTGCTGCTTCCGTCGTACACGAGCACGGACTTCGAGGTGCACCGCAACTGGCTCAGCCTCACGCACGAGCTGCCGCGCAGCCGCTGGTACCACGAGGCCACGAGCCAGTGGACGCTCGACTACCCGCCCTTCTTCGCCTACTTCGAGCTGGCGCTGAGCCACGCGGCGGCAGTCGTGGACCGCGGCATGCTCGTGCTCAGCGCCACGCCCGTGTTCTCGCCCTCCGTGCTGCTCTTCCAGCGGCTCAGCGTCGTCGCGTCCGACGTGCTGCTCTTCTACGCGCTGCACGCGTACTGCTCGTCCTGGCCCACGGTCACCACGACGGAGTGGGCCTTCTCCAGGGCGAAGCGGCTCGCCGTCATGCTCGTCACGGTGCTGGACGCGGGGCTGCTGTATGTCGACCACATCCACTTCCAGTACAACGGCATGCTGCTCGGCCTGCTCATCCTGTCCGCCACCAAGTTCCGTCTGCAGCAGGACCTGCAGGGCGCCTTCCTGTACGCCGTGCTGCTCATGTTCAAGCACATTTACCTGTACGCAGCGCCGCTGTACTTCATCTACCTGCTGGGGCACTACTGCTACGTCAAGAAGCCCGACCCGGAGTCCTCGGATGACGAGGCGAGCGGGAAGCGGAGGAAGAGGTCCATCTCGAGCACCGACGTGCACGAGACGATTCAGGACATGCACGACGGCAACGTGGCCTTCTCGGTTGGGAACTTTGTGCGTCTCGGAGTGATGGTGCTGGCTGTCTTTGGGTTCGCGTTTGGATCGATCTTGTGGGACCACGAAGACCCGATTGCGGGCATGCAGCAGATTCTGACTCGACTGTTCCCGGTTCAGAGAGGCCTGTGCCACGCGTACTGGGCACCGAACGTGTGGGCGCTCTACGCTTTTCTCGACAAGATCCTCGTGATTCTCGGATTCCCTGCTTCGACCGAGGGTGTCGCGCTTATGAGTGGTGGGCTTGTGCAAGAGGCAAGCTTCGCGGTGCTGCCTACCGTGTCCCCCCTTGTGTGCGCTGTGCTAACTTTCGCCATGATGACTCCTGTGCTACGGAGTATCTGGAAGTACCCAGACTCGTCACTGTTCATGAGCGCTCTTGCGTACTGCATGCTTTGCTCATTCTTGCTGGGCTACCATGTCCATGAGAAGGCCATTCTTCAAGTTACGCTCCCCATGGCGTTGATGGCTGCTGATAGCGTTGCCAGTATGAGACTGTACAGATTTGCATCAGGTGTAGCAACGATCTCGCTCTTCCCGTTGCTGTTCACGCCCGCAGAGCAGGGATCCAAGGTGCTACTAGGTGCATGTCATGCTCTTCTGGCTGAGGTTGTGCTCGTCCCTCTGCTCAAGCAATCGCTGAAGGAACGCCATATCAAGATTAAAGCTGTTGGTATGTCTCTCTTCGAGCGATTATTCCTAGCTGGACTGGCCGGCCTTGTCTTGTTGGCTGCAGTGTTCCCGTACATTCCACGAGTTGGCAGTCGGTATCCGTTTCTTCCGCTTATGCTTATATCGGTAGGCTGCGCTATCGGTAACCTTTACGTGTGGGGATTTACAGTTACCCAGCACTTCAGGAAACTTGATGCCGTCAAGTACTACCTCGACGCGCAGAGGCCGAAATAAATTGCAAACCTTCCACTCACCAGACTCAAGCATTATGTGCTAGGACAATCAAATAGATTGGTGTGGTTTCCGTGTTTATTGTTTTCTTCTGCACTAAAACATGCATGGATAAGATATCCACCGCCGATTTGTCGGTGAACGAGCTTACCACTCTCTACGACAGCTTGCCAAGCTGCTGCTTCTTCTTAAGGGAGTTCATGGCGTGGAATACGCCTGAGTCCACAAGGCCAAGGATCGTGAAGACACCGCCGATCACTGCGCACAGGTGCGTAATGAAGTGGTAGAACGGGATGCTGTCTGATGTGATCTGGACCACCAACGGCGAGATGTCGAAGGTGAAGAGTGCAGACGGTTGCTTGTCTTCATACTGCGTGGTCGTCGCTGAAAATTCGTACGACCGCTGCTGGAGGTGTGTCTTCCGCGAGCTGTCCTGGTTGTCAAAGCCGACCACCTGCGTTGGACCATCCACAACAGTCCGTTAGATACACATCAATCAAACTATGCAAAGCAATGCAGGGAGGCACGTACATTCAAGAAGTGTTGCACAGTCACGTTCTCGCTCTCGATGGTGTAAGTCTTCCTGTCCAGCGGGTAGCGGTTTGATGGCCCGGCCAGGAGGCCAGCACCTCCAGCGAACAAGTTCTCCATGCGTCGCACCTGACCGAAAGAGAAGTGGTTGACGATGTGCGAAACATCGACAGCCTGAGCATTGAACGACATCTCGTCGGAGCGTGCAGTGAACACGAGCATGCCGGGGACGCGGTTGACACTAATACTTCCCGAGATTTCGCACCCCTCGACGGCACCGGTCTGCATCGTCGCAGACGGGCGGCGCTTCTTGAAGTCAATCCCCTCGAGGTTCTCCTCGTTCACACGCACAGGCAGCGGCAGTCCCAGTCGATTGTTGTTCATGTTCACCTCCTCAGCGAAGTCCGCGTCCGGCTCCAGACGACGGAAGAACAGGTCCAAGAACTGCAGCAGGTGCTCCGTCTTGCGCGGGCCGTTGTAGATGTACCTGGTGGACGTGCTTCCGTACATGTAGATAAGCATGGACGGGAACGCGCGAATGTGCGCGCGCCGACAGAGCCACACCGCGTCGGGGTCCGTGCAGTCCACGGAGGCCATCCTCACCATTTCGCTGTACTCGGGGTGGTCAGGCAACTGCGCCGCCGCGCGCTCCCACTCGGGGTGGAGCTGGTGGCAGAACGGGCACCAGGGCGCGTAGAAGTTGACGAGCACGAGCTCGTACTTGGCCATGAAGTCGTCGAAGGTCTTGGACGTGAGCGGCGTCGAGTAGTGCACGCTGGTCTGCGTGTCGCGGTGCACGCCGCCCCAGACGGGGATGCCCTTCTCGTGGTTGTCAATCACCACCTCGTCCAGACGCTGCACCTGGCTGGAGGCGCGGTCCGCCGCCAGGCGGAAGTGGCGGATGTGGCGCGTGAGGTTCGTGAAGCGCTGCCCCATGTGGTCCTCCAGGTCCACGCTGGCCACGGCGCACGGCACGTTGAGCAGGCTGACGTTGAAGTTGACGCGCAGCCGGTCCTCCTGGTGCTCGTCCATGACCACGGTGGTGCGTGTACTCTGGTGGCGGTAGGCCTCCCAGTGCGTGACCAGCAGCAGCGCCATCGCGGCGAAGGACAGCAGCGAGAAGAAGGAGCCGCTGTACGTGTGCACTTGCAGGTCGTCCGGCAGGTGCCTGCAGCGCGAGTCACCGCACGAGAGTTAGACGGGGAGACGCGCCGCGCGGAGGCGCATCTGGTGGTGCCGGTTGCGAGCGCCAACGAGCTCTGCGCGCCGAGGTATCACGCACCGGAAGAAGTCGAGCCGCGCCATCTTGAGCGCCGTGATGCCACGTCGGCGTTTGCGAACTGCGGCAATGCTTGTGTGATGAATTTTGACCAATGGGAATGCAGGGAGAATGCGATTGGCGAGAATTGGGACGTCGCTTTTTAGTGGCCCCCCCCCCTCGGCTGGATAGAGGACGCTTTTCGGTGGAGCTGTGTACTGAGTACTGAGACGGAGTCGGCTGGTGGCTAGTAGCCACTAGCTACACACGAATACATCTCAGTGAGGCGTGAGGGAACGCTGACACCGCTGATCTACATGTACTGGAGACGAGGCCTAATGGCGCTTTCACTGGGCAGATGACTAGGAATTTGGTATTAAGTCCATGAGTGAAGGGATCACGCACAGACTAAAGCCTCGGAAACGATTGAACTATACCAATACATACCTATTCACGAGCATCTAATGTTTGTGGACCTACAGCAGTTCTAGGGTTCCTCCATCCCCTTGGAAGGATGCTACATGCATAATAATATTTATTTCCTGCACTGCTTCAATTATGAATTATATTACTGTAGCACTGCTCCCCCACCGCGCGACGCGCAATTCTTACAACCCAACAACGTTGTCGCAATACGTGCACTTGCCACATTTCCCTTCAGCGACGAATTTCTAATGCCCGTATCGCGCCGTATATTTCAGTGCGTGCGCAGAGCCACCCTTCTCGATGAAGTTATATATGACACATTTAGAGCACTGATCGAGAGTCCAACTCCTAGAGATAGGTCTATGGTCAACGTTGGTACTGTATCAAGGGTACCAGTAGCAATCTTTACACTTCATAAACCTACTTTTTTCGGCGCAGCTCCACCGAAAGTGCTGACAAGGATGGGTGAATAATATTTTTGACGTACATGTATGATTGTCTTTAGGGCACAGTAGCTGGCATCCCATACATGTACATGTTTACTGCTTGACTGCAAGACTGGATTATTGAGTTAAGATCCCAAAGAAACGCTTCTTATTTTAGATTTCTGGATTGTACAATATTCGTCTTGGCAACGATTGTCCTGTTATATATCAGACGCCGTTGGCCCGGCGTCAAGCTGCATGTGCATGCAGGTATCCTTAAAACCTCATGCCCCGCTTCCTCGGTACTAACGTTCTCCGTGTTGGCGTTTTTGTGGCTCAAAGCTCCTTTTATCCAAACTGGTCCCTCACAATTACTTAGATGCAGTACTTTGAGCGACCTTTGGATACATATGATGACGTTTAACGTCACCACCATGTCTCTGCTCGCAGTGCAAGCCTCGCACGTACATCTTGTAGATTTGATACCGTCGAATTGCACAGAACCGAAGTGCTTTAGACCTTGGTCACTTCTGTTTCCCCAGCCCGTTACGCAGCAGGAGCCTTGCTTTGCTGCAATCGAATACCCCTCGGAAGATGCTGGATTTATCACCGCAAGACAAAGAGTATTGTCGAGACGTTACCACACAACTGCTCGATAGAACACTTTACGAGTGCGAGGAGCTTGGCTTGGACACGGCTCCGAATGCGAGTATGGCACGCCTGGATAGCAGACAATGGAAACGACTCCAGACGCACCCAAACACAACACTGTACGCCGACCGCAATCCCAAAGCGGCATGGTCTCCGACAATGCACCGAGAAGACTGGGGGCATCCTATCGCAGTTGTCGCTGTAGGGGAGTTTCAGTGTTCGGTTGACGACATGCTACTCGCCTTGGTGACCCCGGACGTTGCTACCCAAAGGCAAAGAACTGTGCTTATGGGGCAACGCGCTATGACCCAATGCCATCACCAGACGATAGTGAAACCAACCCAAGCAAAGCCATTTCACCTTCTTACAGTATGTCGTTATGTGGTTACACAGCACTGGCCGCACACGATGTTTGTCGGTCCTCGGGAAATGCTACTTGCCTTTGCCACAGGTGACGTTATTTCCTCAAGCGGAAAACGTTTTGGCTACGAAATCACTCAGTCAGTTTCGCTGAAGCAGACATACCCTCGATCCGCGTCACTGCCGCGGACACAAATGATCAAGGCATGCATTTTCTGGGAGCAGCCTGATGGTTCGGTTGGTATCTACAAGAAGCTTGTCGTTGACGCAAAATCCCATCTTCCTGATACAGTGAAACTGGGAACTCTTTGCCGAGAGACAAGGTGCTTGTGGAAGTTCGTACCGCGAAGTATTGAGATTAAGAAACTGCGGTGGTGCATGAAGAACAGGAAGGTAGTTGTACGCGAATTACAGCGCCAGACCCTTATGCGTGGTTGTGCCGGGTGTGGGATCATCACGCAAAAATCACAAAGTGTAAACATGAGAGGCTTAAACAGCATGTCTTCGCATAACCTGTGCGAGTTCTGCGAAGCATGGCTATGCGGAATGTCTTATTGCCGTGTAAATTGCCAAATCAAGATGGTTAATTGTAGTGAAACCAATATGTACGAGATGACAGTGATGGTTTGCCCACGGTGTATTTCCTTCGTGCGAAGCATACCCGCAATTGATATGACTCGTTCCGAATTACTGGAGGCGCAGAGAACTGCTCACACTGGTGCAATTATACTAGCAAACTTGGAGTAAAACTTGTGATATTTGTTACTTATTCCAGTCCAGTGACTGTTAAATACACTTGAGTCATATTTCTACTTAATTGTCTGCCAATTTTTGCTTACTCGTTGTTTGGTTTGTTAGTGTTGAATCTGCGTCGATACTAGTTCTTTGCTTTCATTTCATAGTAATATGATTGCGAGCATTTGATACTGCCCCATACTTCAAGTAACAAGTAAGTATGTGCTTTAATTTCATCACCATCAAAGCGCCATTTTCACTGAATGGTTAGATCGGTGTTAATTGCTGGCGCAAGTGTATTTATTGTATCTCGATGGCAGGACCAGGCAAGACTCATCCTAGACCGGGTAGTTTCCGACTAGGGTAATCGGTTCCGGCCTCCGGGCCCTGCCCCCTGTCCCCGCGCAACGTGTGTTAGCTCAGGCAGCACGTAATCACTAAACCCCGGACACTTCATCCAACGGGTCCGCGTCCCCTTCCGAATGCCCCAACCAGCTCAAGCTGCTTCGTGAGAGCGTGTCGCCTTCGATGGGCTGTTGAGAAGAGGAGTACAAGGGTTGAATTGACCACAACGAAACAATGGCGACCGACTTCTATTGACCAAACACCACCAAGAAAATTAGGCTTGAAGCCCCAAGCAGACAGCCCCCACGGCTCGAATACCATTTACCAAAAGAAAAAGGAAGTTCCAACCGCGATTCTAGCCCATGATGGCTACCGGCAACGCAATAGGCTTAGCCTACAGAAAAATCCAGGACTCTATAGTTAAAAACACAAGTAGGGATCCTCTTAACCCCCCCTGAAAATTTTATTGTATCTCGATTGGATAGCTCGTACAGACGCCGACTCACGGAACCTACGTGCTTTAGCACGTACGAAGTGTTCAAGGAGGAACTCAGACAAAAGTACAAAAGGACATCTTCGAGTCTCGATCCAAACCCGGTGCATCTCAATGCATACCTACATCTCCTGAACCGCTGGTGAAGAGCACATGTCGTGGAGTGTAAACGATGTACAGTACAGTACTGGTTTGGGACATCGTTGTGATTTCTAATTAGCGCACGGTATGCTGATGTCCTTTCGTCGCCTTGCAGTTCAGCTTGAGGCTTACAAGCTAGACTGGTAAAGCTAAGTCAGTACTTAATAGCAATACTGCCATGAAGTATATTCCTATTGTTACTCAAGGGGCTTGAAGTAACAAAAGAGATAAAGAAAGATTTTTTTTGCTTGACTTGACTCAGCCCATGCAAGAAGTATTAGTTTATGTGTCACGCAAAGCCGTAGAGAGAAAAAATACAGCGTATTAACCCTTTGGCAGTTATTAATATTATACCCCGACAATTCATTCATCTTGTCTTGAATGCCAAGAGCATACTTCAGCAAAAGACATCATAATGAACTAAAACGTCACATACTACATCCACTATGATTCACAGTGCGTGTTTGGCGTATTTTCTACTTCATACCCAAGCAATATGATGAAAATGGACTACATGCTAGTAATGGTGGTTTGGAGTTTCGCGGATTCAGAATTCTCAAAATATTCAGAACGTTCTAATCTTGACGAGCGAATCAAAATTGATCAAAATTGATCGAAAGCGCGTATATCACCATTGTATGTCTTGGCAATCAAAGGCTCAGACGTTGGAAATATCAAAAATAAATTGAGAACCAATCTCGATATAGTACCGGTAGTACTACTAGTAGTATTTTTTTTATATTTGTCATCCAAAATACGGCGCGGTGAAACGGCATGATTTGGCATAAATAAATATCCAGGTACCACCTTGGTAAAAACATTAGTTTCGGCCCATTCGGTAGCATGTAGTGATGGTTTGGAGGCTATTTCGAAAGCAATTAAAACGTTTCGCCTCTTCGACAATAAATGCGGAATTGCTCCAAATAGATCAAAACTATCCTATTAAAGAGTAGAGCACATACTAGTACTATAGAGTGGCTACTCAGAATTCACTCAGAAGCGCAGCGGAACAGCTCTCTAGCTCTCACTGCTCAGTCACATCTCTCTCAAGAGCCTCGCAACTCTGCGGATCCGAGTGTAGACGCGCCCAGTCGGTGCATTCCTTCAACACGGCATGGTGGTTGACGTAGACGTACGCCAAAATGTCATCGCGCCTTCCTTCTATGTCCTGAGAATGATGAGGGGTTTGCAGCTACTTGTGTTCTGCGAGAAGTGCATGAAGGCTCCCTCTGGTGGTCAGTTTGGAGGGGGAAGCTGCCTGGGCTGAAGCTTGATGGCGGAGTTAAGAAGACATTCGATTCAGTATGCTCGTGTATTATTGAGTGTTGACAAACCGCTGTACTCCGGAACGAGGATACCTCCCAATTGGAGAGTCTCAAGAATTCAGGTGTATGGTCGAATTATAGCGTCTCCAACAACATTTACTCTTCCAATTGATGAACACGTGAAATGTAACCCTTGGATATCTTGCACATACGCTTATGTTTCAATTTCACGGTTGGGTCCAAGCAGTTGGCTACCTCCAATAGACACATATTTGCGTACGTGACGTGGTCCGACCCACATACGGGAGTGAAGTCTCGCTGGCAGAGTGTTGGGCATTTTTCTTCGGGGTCAACCTTACCGCCACGAACTCGAGCAGTTGTAGCCGCTACCTGCAGCAGCGCCACGACAGCCAAAATCACCAGCTTGTTCATGTTCATAGTCGCCTGGTGTGCCTTGTCCGAATCCGTGAAGACAGCAAGTCACTTTTGCTGTTCGGAGCAAATAACGAAGTAAGGAGTCTCCCCAAGACTTCTGGCTCTGCCAGGCCGGCAGCTGCTGCCGCAGCATGCCAGGAGTGGCGTTGAGGAAGCCAGGTGTTTTATCATCCGTGATCAGTTTAGCGATGGGAATCACACAGACAAGACACATTGGCAGTGTGTTTGGATTAGCTCTATTGTGGCTACGGAATCCGTAGCTCGTAAACGGATCCGAAAGGGGGCCGTTTACGAGCTGTGCAAATGAGCAACAAAAAGTGAGCAAATGAGTGAAGATCATGTATTATTCGGTACGTCGACTGATTATCCTTGAGTGTTGCGCCTTTAAGCAGGCGCAATGAATGTACAAGCGAAATGTGCAACAACCTCAACCATTGAAGCTCAGCGCCTACACTAGTACACGTACCACTTGTAGCTGTTCAAAGTTGCATTCAAGCATATGCATGTGAACCTAGTTTTCAATTGCATTCATGACTGGTATAGATACTACAGTAGTAGTAAGTGTCTCAAGGAGGAAGTATGATGCCAGCGTTTATTTTATTTTCTGCAAATTGCCATCATAGCAATTTGCAGGAAAGAAAATGGAGGAGTGTGTAAGAAACCAGCAATATTCGAGTTAGAATCGGAGTTCTAGATCGACTTGACACAGTATGTAATGCGACGCCTTAATCCCAATCCTCTTATCCAAGCAGTACGCTATGTAATAACTCACAAATCTTCGATACCTACTACTTCTGTCCTTTCAATGAACTCCGTGTTTTATTCAGCGAGAAAGTTGTATCATATGAGTGCTTAGTATTTCATTCGTAGTGTTTGTCAGTATTAATAGTTCATAGTTATATCGTAAAAAAATGGGACAATTACATGTACGAAGTATTGATAAGAAAATGATAAATCTACCTAAAGCCTGAATGCAAAGCAGTAGTTGCCTTGACAAATATTATCTTCAGCTTGTATCTGCATGAATAATTTTTCAAAACACATTCTAGGAAGCGAAACAATTATATGCGTTTATACATTTGTGCCCAATATTCCGAATGTAGCTGACTATCAAGACAACTGAAAGAAAGATTCAGGACTGTCGAGCCAGCCTAATGATACCATATGGAAGCTTTGGAGCGAAGTTGATGCATGTCGTCGACATGCATCAACTTCGCTCCAAATTACATACTAGTATATAATAACCGAGTAATACCGCAACAAACATCGTGATGTCAATAACATCATGTTGTGTTCTCGATAAAACTTCGAAGTAGTATGAAGTAATAACGTCGTCTATGGTTTGGTATGTGGACCCAAAGGTGACCGTAAATCTAGCTTCGACTATTTTTCCCTCAATTTAAATCCTTTAGAAAAAAGAGTCGCCGTGGACATTTTCTGTGGCACAACATACTTGCGTCATGTACGAAGTATTCGTTACGAGAGCCAATGCATTTGAGAGGCAGGTGTTTCGTCTAATAGAGCGGATGCGTATCCGCAGCCTATGCAAAATTGGCATTAGGAATGACTTAGCCACCTGGCCAACGCCAAAGAGACAATATCTTCCCACAAAGATCTATATTTGCTAGTGCTACCATTGCCACAACAATATTCTGTCGGGGTCTCGCATCGGGAGCTGCTTGATTGGTCCCCTCTGAGTCCAAATTTACATCCAAATGCATTTTGCTTTTTTTTCACTGTTCGACCAAAATTTGTGCCCGGTTCTTCACTCCGTGTCTAGAGCTTCTTGGAGCACTTCCCATCCTTGACCTTGGAGATGGAGGCGTTCTCGCAGTGCGCGAAATCCAGCAGGCAGTCGTTGCCGTACGTGACGCCGTCGGAGCCGCACACGGGCATGAAGTCGCGCTCGCAGTTGTCGTCGCACTCGGCCACGCTCCGCACCTTGGTCACCTTCATCCGCAGCATCGCCTCGTCGAGTGCGCAGACGCCCGAGAGCAGCAGCGCCGCCGCCGCCAGAACTGCCGTCACCTTCATCTTGTGTCAATTGTTGCTGTTTGGGTTGTGAACTGGCCTTCGAGCGAATTGAGTATGCGACACGCCCTTCCAGGACTATACAGTGAAGTATTTGACTAGGACTATATTTTGGTCCAGAAAGTTGCAGTCATTTATGGACTTCATTAAATTCAGTACATTTATTTATCGATGCTGTGAGGAAATCTTGGCCACCAAGGCGTTAACCGTTTGAACAAGTACGTCCGGAGCAATCGCATAAACTTCATCCGCTGCCCCAGCACCGCAGAGAAGAAAGTTTTCGGACTTGACGCTGTCGTCGACGACGATCTGCACTGCCTGTTGCTCTCGTAGCCCAATTGGCCCCAAACAGCCACGCGAGTATCCAAATACTCGCACCAGCGTCTGCACATACCAATAAAAAGTGTAAATTAGTATGACTAGGTTAGTGAAATTGTTTAGATGCAGGAGCAACAGTACCTCTTGGTCTGCTAACGAAATGTCCTCTGGGTCTGCATCTAGAAGTGAGCCTAGAGCTTGCATGTCAATGGACCGATCCAGTGGAAGCACAGCCACGGCGTGTTTAATGCGCCTTGGTGCATTGAAATCCTTTTCCTTGCGAATCAGTAGAGCAATGCTTTTGACCAGAATTCCCTCTTTTCCACTCTCGGTACATTTCACAAAGCAAGTCTGCACCCCAAGCGCTTCTAGGGCAGCTTTGACGTGCTGTCTTCCAAGCGGTTGGTACGCAGAGGCTACCGTCCACGCGTATGAGAAGCTGCGACTAGCATCGAATCTCTTCATGTAGTCCAAAATTCTGTCACTGGCTGAACCACTTTCACCTCGAGAACAAGTAAAGTTGATATCAGCAATAAGATGCAAGGTAAGTCTCTGGACGGCAAATGCATCTTTCGCTGCGTATTCTAGCTGAATTTGTGACAATGGACGGCTACCCCAGTCGGAACACTGCTGCTCTTTATCCACTTGTTCACCGAGGCAAGCTCGGTAGAGCCGTGATAACCCCCAGTTCTTCGTGGGAACTTGTCGGAATAAGGCAAGTTCCTTCAACTCAAGAAGTAGAGGGCGCTGTGTCATGTCATCATTTCGGCTGTTAAACAGACATCCCAGCTCTGGGAAGGAATTCTTAATTCTCTGAATGTCGCTAGATACACAAAACCCGATTAGCAGGAGTCGCGATGTGGATTCCCAAATGTAACTCAACGGCGCAGCCGCAGCTGCACCAAGAACTTGGACGTCGATTACAAAGACCGTATCTCCAACAGCAAGCTGGTATATGCTTAATCCTGCTTGGTCTTCGTCGAATTGATTGCTAAATTCTTCTCCACTTTTAGCTTGACCGCGCTCGTCAGGACAACTGTTCAATCCGGGATTGTCTTTCGTTAGAAATTGTGGGCGCCATTCACAGTCAATACCAACTAGCATGTTCAGAGCAGCATGTTGCTCGTCCGACGCATATTTATCGTGCCCAATTGCCTCGTGCTTCTTCAGCTGCAAAACTAATTTGTCAATATCTTCGAGAGAAGCAACATATTCCCACTTGAATTCGCTCGAAATGATCTCGGTTAAAGTTCTATTCTTCGCGTGGCCGACAGGGTTTCCAATCACTGGGTGCGATGTCCCATCCACTGCACCGTGTTGAATTTGTGAAGCAAATTCTGTTGAGGTGTTATGAATACCAATTCCAACTTTCTGTAGTCGCTTTAGAGCTTTCGTCATGTTCAGCAGAGAGAGATGCTTGACGAGAGTTTGCGTCATATCATGATCCTTTACAACTATTACCAGTCGCTCGGCGCTTTGCCAATCTCCTTGATCGACAAAATCAGTAAAAATACTTATAAGTTTTTGCGCGTCTTCTGTCGGACCACCAGAGGCGAGTTCACCAACACGAAACACACGAATCAATTCAACTACTACAGCGTTCCATCGGGCACTATGAGCGGCAAGTAGCTTGTCGAGGAAACCAAATTGGCAGCTCTTCTTTATGCTTTCCCCCCATTGCAGGAGAGCGTCAGTTTCAAGAATGATGTCAATTCCTCGTAAAACAAGGTTCAAGAACTCCCATCGGGCAGGCTCACTAACAGCATTGATGACAATTGCCATCCAAGCCGAGCATTCATGTAGCGATGATATACTCCGTCCATCCAAGCTGGACTCACGCTTCATGTTATCGAATACATCCAGCAAAAGATAGCCAACTCTTCGAGCAATCTTCGACTCATCATCGGTGCTAGCGCCAAGAATGAGAGCCTCAACGCAAGATCGAAGATATGCTGATGCATCATCCTGTTGAGAAACTATGGCACCATTAACGCCTCTCGCACCATGCAACCTTCTCCATTCAAAAAGCTCTTTAGTCGATCGTTTCAGCTCAGCATGACTAAAATGCGAGGTTTTGGTCCCTAGCAACGACATCAGTTCGTGACATAGATCTTTTGGGCTAACGTTTGCAGGATCAAGAAATTTGTGTCGCTTTTGTTCATCTTGTGCAGTGATATCGTCCGTATCTGGCTTGATGAAGCCTTCATCTGTACAATCAGTACGTCGAGCTTCGTACTCCCGCTCTCCATTTCCGGTGGCAACATTTCGGCGCAGAGTGCGTCTGAATCGAACGGGTTCATGACACAGTGGTGATGGGTCCCAGCATTTGGGGTCAAGAATGAAACCTCTGGAAAGTTCATACCAATGGCCGTTTGTACCATCAGGCTTTAAGGTTTTCGAACAACGCGTAATTTCAGCAACCAGCAATGGCATCGCTACTCCACCAGTTTTATTCGTCTCAGCAACCGATGCGACTTTTTGGAAATGATCTTGAACGAAAGTCATTAATTCATCCAGTGTGAGTGGTTCCACTTCTGGGGTGTCCAACCTGTTATCACCTTCAACATAAATCTGGCCAGATAAATTATCCTCCACGGCAACTACTGGGGATAACCAATGCAGCTTAGGCAAGATCACAAATCGACTTTCTATAATACCTATTCGGCCATTTGCTCGAACTTTGGCAGGCAAATCCGTCTCCATTGCAGTTGTCCACCATCCCCGTAAGTGATCAACTGCAATGCTTGGATTTGACGAAGTTTTCAAGGCGCCACTCGCTTGATACATCACTTTGGTGGGATTCTGATGAAACTGCCAATCATGAGCAATCGTCGTCTCCGAGGTCGATTCAAAATGGTGCAGTGGTTGAAACAAGTATCCGCGCAGAACAATGTGTGACTGGACATTGTCGCTGTAATTTTCCTCCAACCACGTGCGTACACTCTCACCACGCCGCATTGCCAGTTTACGTTCTACTTCTTGAACACGCCAAGCCAGATTCTCACCAAGATGAGGACCGACAAATTGCTCTAGTGGTACATAGCCATTCGGCTCAGTTCGTCTACCATCTTCACCTTCATTCTTAACCGATACCTCGCTGATTTCGTTCTCGATCGGATTGAGCAAAAAGAACTTGACTGACGACTCAACATGGAAGTCTCGGTACTTGTTTCGATTCTCTTCCCTTGATGGAAAATTGCATCGAAACAAGAATTTCAGCTGCCCGACCGTTCTGTTTGTCGACGAGACAATCTGTTTTCCGATTTCCATTTTCTCCATCCCGAGGTATGGGCAGAACCGCAGCCAGTATTCGAGCAGGGTGGAGAAGTACACCCCCAAAGCCAACGATCGACCGTTCGACGTCGTTTCTGCATGCCCCCCCCCCGACCACAGCAGTGATTCAGTTAGCTCAAGGTTTTTCTGTGTGCACAGTTACAGATGCTGTTTAAATCACCTTGCAAGAACGCCAACAATGGCGTTGGGTCCGCGACGAGAGCATTTAACCAGTCAATCACAGCATCGGCTTTCAAGGCTTCCACTCCGAATTCCGGTGGTAAAACTGGAAACTGATCCTCGCTGAGCATATGCGGACTTGTCACAGTCCACAGCAAGTCTCGCACCACCTTGGGCATGCTTGACACGCTTGGCAGACGCGCAGCCACATCGTCCGAGGACATCTCTGCTTGGTCTCCGATAAAAATGTGTGGCTGTAACGGATGGGGATTGGCTGAAAAGTGGTCGAAACGAAGCGGGCAAAACTACGAACACTTTGATACACAGACTATCGGGCAAAACCAACAACCGACTGTACACTTCATGGGCTCGCACAAAATAAAATGCTGGCCCTGATAATGCATGGCATATTTCTGGTGACCTACTTGTCTTCCTCGACGACGTCAAGGTCGACTTCAATCTCGCTCACATCCGTTGGGGCGGCAACTGCAGCGGTTGGAGAGATGATCTGCACGCTACCATGCCGCGTGAATACGGGGGGTGCAGACGCGTGAGGAACAGTCATGAGTTCCGGATCGGACACAGGCGAGTTGGGGTCAACTGTCTCCACTAACTCGTCGTCCTCTTCCACAGTAGGCGCTACAGGTGATCCACCCGAAGCACCTGCTGTCGCATGGCTGGGAAGTGAGAACGCACGCAACGCACCGATAGCACTGAGCGCCTTGATTTTCTTGCGAGCGCGTTTCCACTTGGCATGAACCGTCAGCTTTGCATTGATGCGGAAGCCTTCCATAAACTCGTTGATGTTGATCTCATTGTCGTGGCTGAAGTCCATCATGCGCATGTAGTCCGCACCATTGGTGCTGAACGGCTTCGTTCCAGGAGGCAAGTGTTCATTCAACAGCTTGATGCCATTCTCTAACTCCTCAATGGAAATCGTGCCGTTACCGTCGCGGTCCAGCACACGGAACAGTGCCTCAAGACGAGAGCGGTGCTTGTACAGAGAGTTGAAAGCGCTGCGCTGTTTCTCGCGCTCGGGGTCGCTGTTCTCTCCGCTCTCAGAACGCTTCAGAGCACCTTCTGCGTTGTATCGGTCCAAGAAGTCATTGTACGGGACTAAACCTTCCTCATCCAGCGCAGTTAGCAAGGGCTGCAATGCCTTCCAGTCCAAGGACAGGTCCAGCACGTCCTCCATGATGGCACCCCACGCCTGAACAGTAATCTTTCCAGTTTTGTCCTTGTCTTCATTTTCAAACTCTTCGATGAGGTCAGAGCGGAATTGTACGATAAGTGAGAACAGTGCGTCCAAGTTGGATACGGCCATGTCACGACTTTCGGCGCTGGCCATATACTGGAAGAAAGCGGGCTTGTCCTTGCCCGACGGAACACGCATAAAGCAGCCAAGATTATTTGCCTTGCCGCAATAGTTGGACGCGGAAAACAGCGTCACCAGCATACCCTTCTCCTTGTATGGCCAGTCAAAGCCGCGAGGAACACATTCGTGAGAGCGAACAACCAGAGCAAGTTTATTCTTCGTCATGAACTTTTGTACGACGTCCGGTCCGTAAACCGTACCAGCACCGCGCTTGTTCTCCTCGTAACCCTTGCTGGCCCGCGGGTCACTCCATAACAAGTCACGGATAATCTGCATCTTGCGGTGCGGTTCACGTTCTTTTCGGCTTTTGGGCTTGGTACGATACCTCGTCAGGTCATACCCAGCACGGTCGAGTGTGTTGAATTCCTTGAGAAGGATGTTTTCACGGGGTATTCCACCATGCACCACAAGCACACGGTCGTCGATCAGTGTGGCGAGAGGCAGGTGGCGGAAACTTTCGCAGAAGAGGTCGTACACGTATCGGTCATACTTGACTTCGCACTCCTTCATAAATCCGAACACTTGCGTAATGGAGTTTTCCTCGTGGTTACCACGGTTGAGTAGCACATGGCGCGGATACAGCAACTTGAAGAGGTAGATGATGATAGCGATCTCCACGCCGCGGTCGCCACGGTCAACAAAGTCGCCATTGAACAGGTACGGATTGCTATCTGACGGCAGTCCGTTCTCACGAATAATCAACAGCAGGTCATCCAGCTGTCCATGCAAATCGCCGATAATGGTGATGTGGTTCGCCGGGGCGATCTTGACATCCACCATCGTGGGGTCCTTCCGGAACAGCGCCGTGGCCTCGTTGATCACTCGGACCACCACGTTGCGCGGGATCTTGCGGCCGTTGCGGCACGAGTCGATGAGGTCCGTCACGTTCTTGAGCGTGATGACGTCGTCCAGCTCGTCTCCCTGCACGTACATGTTGGCAATGTCGATGCTGCCCATTTCCTGCTGGGAGACCGGGTGCGGCTCCGGCTTGGGCTTGCCGTCATCCAGTCCGGGGATGTAGTTCACCAACGCATCCAGGAACAGCGACAGCTCCAGCTACAAGACCGCAATACACCGAAACACCCCCACACCCCCACACATACAATTGAGCACTTCCATCGGCACATCTCCCAGCATCACTCAACGCGCTCGCACCGCTTCGGCCTCCTCTCGGTTCTCGAGGTCGTTGAAGAGCTTCCAGTTGGAGATGATCTGGTCCTCCGTGGGCGTCGACGCCGTGGAGCTCGAGGGCGACGGAGGCGGCTGCTCCTGCGGCGGTGGGGCTGCGTCACACGCGGCGTCCAATCAGCGCTCAGCTTGCTCAGCACCTCGGTCACTACACGCACCTGCTCGCTGCTCACTGGCCGGTGGCTGCGACGTTCTGCTGTTGCTGCTAGCGCCACAAAATCAACAACTGCCCAATCAGAGCTCGCTCCAGCTTCAAGCCTGCCGCGATCTCCCGACGCCTTACCCGGTCGTGCCGCTCTTCCGCCGCGGGTACTTGGGCGCCAGGCGCGTGGGCACGGGCGCGTCCCCTGCTTGATGCGCGCCGCCGAGCTCCGCCGACGGCTTGTTGCCCATGGTCTCCGCTTAGCGCCGCAGGGAGAAGAAGGCCGAATGCTACATAACCGTCTGACTCGTTTTTATTATAGGGGACCCGCGTAGCGGACCAATCACGGCGCGCCGGCGGGATTATGGCGAATCATATGCGACGTAGCTCGACGACCGGAAGGGATAATCGATAAACCAGATTTTTTATCCAATCAAAAGAGCCTTGAGGTGTACCCATGTCCACCCCGGCCCTGGATACCGCCCGCCCGACCTGCTTAATCCGAGAGCGTCTGGAAGGCCTGCTCCACCTCCTCGTCCAGGCCGCTAAAGAAGGCCTTGAGCTCGGCCTCGGGTTGCTTGGGCAGCTGGAACTTGGTCTGGATGATCTTCTGCAGCACCGGGTTCATAGACGTCTTGATCTGCGCCCACGTCACCTTGGCGTCGGGCGGCGAGTCGGCGATGGCCTTCTGGCTCAGGTTGTAGAACAGGATGATGGAGCGCAGCATGCCCACGCTCTTCACCAGCGGGCACGTGAAGTCGTAGTCCGAGAACGCGTTCTGCTGCAGAAAGTCCTCGCGGATGATCTTGGCCACCTCCATGATCACCTTCTGGTCCTCCGACAGCGACTCCTTGCCGACCAGCTGCACGATCTCCGTCAGGTTGTCCTCCTTCTGCAGGATCTCCTGGCACTTGGTACGCAGCGTCGAGTACTCCGGGTCGATCTTGTTGAAGAACGGCTCCAGCACGCGCATGTACTTGGTGTAGCTGATCAGCCAGTTCACGGACGGGAAGTGCTTGCGCTGGGCGAGCTTCTTGTCCAGGCCCCAGAAGACCTGCACGATACCCAGGGTAGCAGCCGTCACAGGGTCGGAGAAATCACCGCCGGGAGGCGACACGGCGCCGACGACTGTCACACTGCCCTCACGCTTCGGGCTACCCAGACACGCCACGCGACCAGCACGCTCGTAGAAAGCAGCCAGACGAGCACCTAGGTAGGCAGGGTAACCGCTATCGGCGGGCATTTCACCCAGACGACCCGAGATTTCACGCAGAGCCTCGGCCCAACGACTCGTAGAGTCGGCCATCATAGACACGTTCATGCCCTGATCACGGAAGTACTCGGCCAGCGTGATACCAGTGTAGATCGAGGCCTCACGGGCAGCCACAGGCATGTTACTGGTGTTGGCCACCAGCGTCGTACGCTTCATGATGGGCACCTCGCGGTCGTTCACAGTCATGGTGAGCTCGGGGAAATCGTTCAGCACCTCAGCCATCTCGTTACCGCGCTCGCCGCAACCCACGTACACAATGGCGTCGGAGTTGGAGTGCTTGGACAGAGCCTGTGAAATGACCGTCTTGCCACAACCGAAGGCTCCGGGCACGGCACAAGTTCCGCCCAGCACGGACGGGAACAGCGCGTCGATGATACGCTGGCCGGTCGTCAGCGCGACGTTGCCGGCCAGCTTCTCGGCCACGGGCCGCGGCTTGCGCACAGGCCACATGTGCGAGAGGCCGAGCTTGTGCGTGACGCCGGTGGTGTCGTCGCGCACCTCGAGCACCGTGTCCTTGAGCGTGAAGGACTCGTTTCCGTCGGTGCCGGCGCCGTAGATCTTGACCACAGTGCCGAAGACGTTGGGCGGGCACATGATCTTGTGCGAGTGCAGGATGTCGTTCTCGTGCACAAGGCCGAAGATGTCTCCGCCCGAGATGGGGTCGCCCTCGCGGAAGTTGACGGGCTTGTAGCGCCACTTCTTGTCGGCGTTGAGCGAGGCCACGTCCACGCCGCGCGGGATGTACACGTCCTTGGTGAGGTCGCTGATGGCGTGCAGCGGGCGCTGGATGCCGTCGAAGATGTTGTCCACGATGCCGGGCCCGAGCTCCACGGACAGCGGCTGCTTGCGGCGCTCCACGGGGTCGCCCACGGTCAGGCCGGACGTGTCCTCGTACACCTGGATGGACGCGTTGGTGTTCTCCAGCTTGATGATCTCGCCCACGAGCTTGTCGTGGCCCACGCGCACCTGCCAGCCAGCCAGCAAGCGAGAACCCCCATTAACACCAATCAGCGCGCAGCCTACGGGCCTATGCTGCGTACCAGCTCGTACATGGCGGCGCCGTGCATGTTCTCGGCGATCACCACTGCGTCAGCCGCGCCACGGGAAGGAATAAAACAAGCCAAAGCAGTGAGAGCGCAGCCGCCACGTAGCCCGGGGGACGCACGTACGAGGACCCGAGACCTTGTACACGTAGCCGTAGTCCGACTCCTTCTCGTTGTCGCCGAAGACGTGCGCCATGGTGCCGCGATCTCGAGAGCTTTTGGGCTTCGGGGCGATCTTTTTCACTTGAATTGGCTATGCGAGCGACCGCAGCGCGACCAACTGGGCTTCAAGCGGGGCCCCGAGTGTCACTTTTTCTACGTCCCGGAGGGGGTGAAACAACTGTAAAATCCCCATGTGCGGCGCCTAGTTGGTCGTGGAGATCCTGCACAGAACCGACCGCCCATTGGCTGAAATCCTCGCGCACGCGGATTGGCGGAAACCCATGCCACGCTCCCATTGGCCCAAAAGCTGAGACTTTGGTTGGCATCGGAGCTCCAAACGCCACACTCGCTTATCACACCCGCAGCAGCATGGCGGACGAGGTGACGCAGGCGCTGGAGGCCGCGCGGCTCAGCCCCAAGGCCGCGCCGACCACTAAGAAGGTGCTGCACCTGGTCATCGACTCGGGCGCCATCATCAAGGGCACGAACCTGGCGGTGCTGGCCGAGGTACGCCACGCTGCAGCAATTTTTTCGCGGCAATTGCGCGGAATTGCACACTAAAACCTGACGAGTTACGCCGCTGCCGCAGAACTTCTGGACCGTGCCGGACGTGCTGGACGAGATCCGCGACAAGAAGTCGCGCGCCATCCTGGAGCGACTGCCCTTCACGCTGCGGACGCGCGAGCCGTCGGCGGAGGCCATGAAGGCCGTCGTCAACTTCTCCCGCAAGACGGGCGACTTCACGTACCTCTCGCTCACGGACCTGCGCGTCATGGCGCTGTCCTACCAGCTCGAGGTCGAGGCCATCGGCGCCGAGCACCTGCGCACCAGCCCTGAGCTCTCGCAGACGGTCACGCGCGCCGCCAACGGCAAGATCGTGGGCGGCTCGCAGACCAACATCCCGTGCAAGTACTTCGGCACGGCCATGGGCTGCAAGTACGGCGACGAGTGCCGGTTCACGCACGACGAGGCTGCCGCCAAGGTCGAGGACGGGGCCGAGGCACCCAAGAAGAAGGTCGACATCCCGTGCCGCTTCTTCAACACCCCCGAGGGGTGCAAATACGGCGACGACTGCTCCTTCATCCACGAGAAGACGGAGGAGACAGAGGCTCCAACCCAAGAGACCGAGGTCGCGGACGAGCCTGCTGTCGAGCAGCAGATTAGCGAGGAGATCCGGAACGCCGACGTCAAGTCGCGCATTATGGGCGGGTTCGCAGCCTCGAGCAACGCTGGTGCCGCGGAGGACGACGGTAAGAACTGGATCACCAACGACAACTTTGCCAAGTTTACGGCCTCCCCGTTCGGAGACGGAAAGGGTCTGGAGGAGATCGCGACGCGACTGCCCGTGGCTTGTATCACTACGGATTTCTCGATGCAGAACGTGATGCTCCAGATCGGACTTCGCCTGCTGTCCACAGAGGGTATGACCATCAAGCGCGTGAAGCAGTGGATTCTGCGTTGCATTGCCTGCTTCACGACGTCAACCGAGATGGACCGCCTGTTCTGCCCTAAGTGTGGAAACAGCACTATGGAGCGTGTTTCCTACAGTCTTGACCGCGATGGCCACATGACCTTCTACACACGGGCAAACCGCCCCACCAAGCTTTCGGGTACCAAGTTTTCTCTTCCAAAGCCCAAGGGTGGTCGTAATGGCGACCTGCTGCTGCGCGAGGACCAGCTCCTGGTTGGTATCTGGGGCCAGCGTCAGCGCCAGCACAAGAAGGTGATGCAGAGTGCATTCGGCGAGAACGTAGCACACGACCTCGGTGTCAAGGCTGAGCGACAGACAGGAATCGTAGTGGGCTACGGCCGCATGAACCCCAACGCACAGAAGGGCCGTGAGCGTCGTGGCAAGAAGAAGCGTAACTAGATTATTGGCATCGGGCTGACGCCATGGACTGCAGCGAGTTCGTGCTAAGGAATAGATATGACTGCACTTTGACAACTATGCCACGTGCTCACCTATTTTTGTGTAACCATATTCGACTGGACCAAGACAAGCACAGCTTTAGAAAGAGAAGTGCACCTTTAAGCACCTTCCTGCTATTGTGAGTTCCCGGGTAATGCACGGATCGGTGGAGACTGGATGGGGGTCGCCTGGGCGAGATGGCAGCCAAAATGTGACGGTGCTCGACTGTGCGGCTTCAGGTTCTCGTGTGAACTCACCACGTAGTCTGGAAGCCTGTCGACGGATGGGAATCAAACCGAGTGAGCTACTGCCCAAACCGGTGGTGGATTTTCTGGATCAAGGAGTGAACCGCAAGTATACTTTGGTGGAGAAGGAGGCAGCCGTGCTACGGCATGAGCACTTTGAGCAGCTACGCCAGCAAAAACTCGAAACCGTGCGAGTGGAGCGCGAAGCGATCATTAATGGACTGGGACCTGCACCACCTTCAACAGCATTAGTTTCAGCGGTGGGGAACACTGAATCACTCACAGGTGCGCTTGCTAGCCCTGCTCTGCAGCTGCAAATAGCCCCAGGCTTTCCACCTCGCCGAGTTCAGTCTGCACGGCCATGGAAACATGTGCATTCAGATTCTGACGGAAGTCAAGGCATAGCTGACTCAACCTTACTACAGCTAGAAGAGCGCAGACTTGCCCGCATCAAGCTTCGTCAGCAAAAAGATATCCAAAGCGCAATTGAAATGGAAGCCAAACTCGCTCGAATCCAGCAGGAAAAAGCGCGACGGACTGCGGAGGAAGCTAAACGCCAAGAAGATCAGCACCGCAAGCTGCGAATACGGCGGATTCAAATTGCTGCGGCAAAACATGAAAAAGAGATAGTAAAAAAACGTGAAGAGGACAAGGAGGCCGTCGAGCGCAAAGCTAAGCGGCGAGCTGATGCGGAACGTGAAAGATTATTAGCGGAGGAAGCGAAGGAGAAAGCTCGCCTGCGTTCTCTCGAGGCGACACAGCGTGATATCGTCCGCCAGCAAAATGCTGATGCTTGGCGTGCGCATACAAATGAATTATTGCGACAGCAAGAAGAGGTTGTTGCTGCAAACAGGAGGCGCATGCTAGAAAAGGAACGACAGGTTGCCTTGAAAATGGAGAATGCGAGCAAGCGAAGGCATCACGAAGCCTTAGAGCGTCGTGAAAAGGTGAATGCTCGAATTCAACACGTTACTTACCAGAACGAGGTGGAGATTGCACGAAAAAAGCAAGAAGTAGCAGACAAACAGGCAGCAGCCGCGGATCGTACACGAGACATTCAGCGCAAAGCTCTAAATGATCTCAAGGAACGCGCTGCAAAGTCAAAACAGGACGAGCAGGTTCGGCAGAAGCGTCTCGAAGCTGCACATGTGCTACGGCAAAAGCACGTCAGTGAATTGCTTGCAAAGCGCAAGCAGCTTGAAGAAAAGATGGAAGTCACACAACTGGAGAGGGAGAAAACACGATTGTTAGCTCAGGTTGAACACCAATTGGAGATAGCACAAAAGGAAGAGAACGTTGCTCGTATACAGCGTATGGAAGAGTATGCACGTGAGCAGCTAATACGTCGGATTTCATCAGCAGACGCCCGATCACGAGCAGTAAAGGAGCGCAAGCAAGCACTGCTACAAGCTCGGCAACAAGTAACAACTGAAGCAATGATTCGTCGCCATCGGCTCGCTGAGGCTGTCGAGAAGATGCGGACGTCATCGACGAAGTGGGACAAGATCGAGGAGACGTTGTACGGCCTCTGATTACTTGAAAGCGCAACGTGGCGCTGTCTAGTCTTCTTGAGTCCGTTCAGAGACCGAGAAGTACATCCGGCGCAGCAATCACTTTTTTCGATGCCGCCTCGATACTACAAGTGGTAGAATTAACATCACTGGTGCAATTCAAGAATATTTATGTAGTTTATCAAGAATATTTATGTAGTACACTCGTATGGCCTTCGCTTCGAAAAACGTGGTATCCGATACCACGTCAAGCTTCCAGGTATCGTCTACTTTAGAAAATTGAGAGCTACCGAGTTCGACAAGAATGACTCCAATGGTGTTAAACATGCTTCTCAAGTTCGCAGAAAAATAACTGAGTGATCGGTTCAGGTGGGGCAAAAACTGTAACGGGCTAATACGAACCCGTTACCGACATACACTGTAGCGCAGGAAACAAGGGAAAAGTAACTCTGAGATTCATTGTTATCAAGGCGCTCTCATGCCGAGAGCGCCGTGTCCACCAAACAGCGGAGAGTGCTGATTGGCATCGCGCACACGCGATGGCAACCATGTGACGGAAGCCCGTCACATCACTCCCCGCTCAAGATGAGAGCAACACGGATCTTGAAGCTCATTTGCAGACTTGGGTGTCCGAGTTGTCGCGGGTACTCCATAGCGCGGCCAAGCGCCGTCGACTGGGAGCGGATCACCAATTTCACCCCCCCTCTCCGAAACCGAGCGCAAGCTGGTGGGGCTGTACAAGCGCGCGCTGCATGAAGCTAGGCGCGACGAGGAGTCGCGCCCTGTGGGAGGCTTGCATCGTATGCCTCCACACAGTCCGGAACGTCCGCGAGCAACACCCCTCGCGGCTCCCAGCTATCATCCATCGGCCCAAGCCAGCGGACGAGGTATCGCCGATGCAGTGGGATTGGGCCGGCGTGGCCGCGAGTACCACGACCCGTACGCGCACGCTGCGGAACGGCACGACGACTATCGTCGTGCCCCAAGATCGCCTCCACGATGTGTCGTTCGTGGGCCGCGCTATCCACCAGAGGCGCAGGGTCGTCACGCCGGAATCGGGCAGCGTGATAGCCGGGAGGAGGCCGAGGACTGGCAGCGGCAGCGGCGCGCGCTGGAGCGGATGGAGCGCCTGGAGCGGGAACTGCCGGAGGTTCGTCGCGAGCTGTGGAGCGCTGCGCCGAGGCCGCAGCGCTGGGACCGGGGTCGGGACACTGGGCCGTGGGAGCATCAGCGTCGCTAGGGATAGCCGCCGGATGATAACGCTGGAGGCGGCCAACGTAAAAGGTCGGATGAAGCCGTAGTGCAGTAGGCAGCTGTAGCATATAGGCATCACCCAGAACCTTTAATATCTTGAACGGACCAATGTAGCGGGGCGCAAGCTTGCTTGCGCCGAGATTGGTAACGAGTGCAGGTTGAATGCCGGCCGTGGACAAAAGGACTCGGTCGCCCACGGCAAATCGTTCTAAGTTCTTGCGGCCACGTTGATCGGCGTATTCCTTTTGGCGGTCGACGGCGGTCGCGATCGCGTCGCGTACGTAGCGCATCACGGATTCGCGCTGTTGTAGGAACGCATTGACAGCCGTCGCGTCCCGCGGCTGCGGCTCCGGGTTCGGGAGAAAGTTGGATGGGGGAGGCGTGGCGACCTCGCCCGCGCCCGATTCGTCTTGTAGTTCGATTCTGCGACGACGCTGACTGGGGTTGATCAGTGTCCGGTTGGTCCAGGCTGCAATGTCTGATGAAGCTGTCCTCGTGGTGGTGCTGGCACGCGTCAGGGGCGTTGGCATCCCGGTGGATCTCGTCGCCGTCGCGCTCGTGCCGCCACGAGCGCGCGTTAGTCTGACTGCGGAGCGAGTCCCGTGTCGGGTGAGGACCCCGTTCACTCGTACGAAGGTCTCGTCGTGATCTCGGTCACAGCCAGTGTCATCATCTCGATCCCCATCGGGACCTATCGGGCGCTCCATACCGAGGAGTGCCGGAACGCGCGGGTGTCGCCCGAAGTTGATGTAGAACGGTGTGAGCCCCGCCGACGCGTGTTCCGCGTTGTTGATGGTGAACTCGACCAAGGGTAGGAACGAGCTCCAGGACCGGAATGATGTGGCGAAGCTCCTCAACACATCTTCAACGACGCGATTCGCGCGTTCTGTCTGGCCGTCCGTCTCTGGATGCGACGCGGTGGACATCGCCAACCGCGTCCCCACCAGCTTGAACAACTCCTTCCAGAAGCGGCGGTGAAGCGGGGATCTCGATCAGACACGATCGAGGTCGGGATGCCGTGATGGCGATAGACGATGTCGAGAAAGATCGCCGCGGACTGTTGCGCGGTGATGATGGCGGCAACGGGAGCAAGATGAACCATCTTGCTGAAGCGATCCACGAAGACGAGTATACCAGTACGGCCTTGGGCATCGCGGGGTAACCCGAAGACAAAGTCCATGCTCACGGAGGACCACGGATCCGCTGCAACTGGGAGGGGTCGAAGCGGGGCCTGCTTCGACTGCGACGGCTTGAGGCGCTGGCACGCTTCGCAGGAGCGTACCCACTTCCGCACCCACTTGTACATGTGCGGCCAGTAAAAGTCTCGCGAAAGCGACGCGAAAGTCTTCTCGCGTCCGAGGTGGCCGCCGCTGGGAGCGTCATGGAACTCGCGAATCAATCGAGCCCGAAGATCGTCGTCCAGCGGGACGACGATGCGCGGTGGGTCCGCACGATCGACGCTGTAGGTCAGCAGGTTTCCTTCCAGTTGGTTATCAATCAATACGGGCGCGGCTCCGTGTAGACAATCATCGGGCTCCCTCAAGTACTTGATCATCTCGGTACACGCCGCGTCCGACTCGTACGCGGCCGATATCAAGTCTCGGAGCGGAGTAGGCGCTGCGACTTCTACTGCAGCGACCTCTTTAGCGATGCACACAGCACACTCATCGTCGTCCTCGTCACCAACTGCGTGGTGACCCGACTGCACGTAGTCTGGCCGACGCGAGAGAGCGTCGGCGAGGATGTTCGTCTTGCCCGGCTTGTAATGCACGACGAAATTGTACTCGGAGAAGAGGAAGAGCCAGCGTGCCATGCGCTGGGACAAGTGAGGGCTCTTTGTCGCCGTGCGAAGTGACGGATGGTCCGTGTAAACAGCGAAGGTCTGTTCACCCAAGAGGTACACACGAAACTTGATGAGTGCGTAGCGCATGGCCAGCAATTCCTTGTCGTGCACAGGGTAGTTCCGCTCTGCCGGCTTCAGCTGACGCGACTGGTAGCTCACCACTCGCTCGCGTCCCTCGTCGTCAAATTGCAAGAGGGCGCAGCCAATCGCGAAGTCGCTCGCGTCGCACACCACGTGGGAGGCCTTCGAGTGGTCGGGCAGCATCAAGACGGGCGCGGTGGACAAGCTCGTCTTCACCGCGTCAAAAGCCGTCTGGTGCTCAGGACGCCACGACCACGCGGCGTCTGCCTTCAGAAGCTGCGACAACGGACGGATCGTTGCCGCGAAGTTCTTCGAGTAGTGGTGGAGGTACGTCGCGAGGCCAAGCCACTGCCGGAGCTGCTTCTGATCCTGAGGCACGGGCCAGGCGCAGATGGCTTCAATCTTCTCCGGGTCAGCACGGACACCTTCCGTGCTGACGTAGCTCCCGAGGACTGGGATCTCGGGAGCGCAGAAGATGCACTTCTTCAAGTTGGCGTACAGCTTGTTCTCCCTCATCACTTCGAACACCTGCCGCAGGTGTTGAAGGTGCATCTTGACATCCGTCATGCCGCCTGCGGCACGACTGTGAATGAAGATGTCGTCGAAGTAGCTGGGCGCAAAGTCTCGGTACGGCCGGAGGAGATTCGACACCATGCGATTGAAGGTGGCAGGGGCGTTCTTGAGCCCCTGCGGCGTCACGAGCCATTCCCAGAGCATTCCACTGGGCGTGGTGACGGCAGTCAACGGCACGTCGGCTTCGCGCATCAAGATCTGGTAGAAGCCATCCATCAAGTCGATAGCGCTGAACTAAGTGCTACCAGGTGTAACGGGCTAATACGAACCCGTTACCGACGTACACTGTAGCGCAGGAAATAAGGGAAAGGTAACTCTGAGATTCATTGTTATCGAGGCGCTCTCATGCCGAGAGCGCCGTGTCCACCAAACAGCGGAGAGTGCTGATTGGCCATCGCGCACACGCGATGGCAACCATGTGACGGAAGCCCGTCACATAGTGTGTATCTCCTCATATCGTGGGGGTGGTGTCTACGGTGCTGCTTCACGCGTAGTGTTTAGTGCAGGCTCAGCTCCCGACGAACTGTTGTCGTCTCCTGAGCTTGAGAAGGCCATACCAAGCATCGGTGGAGGGTCAGACTGGGTCCTTTGCTTCATTCGCGTTCCTCCGCTTGATCGTCTGGTAATAGTACTGGACGTGCCAATCGATCCCCATCGATCGTGACTTTGGCCAGTCGGATCCAGTTCGAGCTCGGGCTCGAGCTCGCTTTCTCTGTTAGCAAAGCGAAGACTGACGCCCGTGTAGCGGACGTCACCTGCCGGGCTTCCTAACGGATTCTCGCTACCGCGATAGGGACTGTCACGTTCATCAATGCACTCGCGACAACGAGCACAGACGAGCAATGGCGCGACGTAGCGGTTGTATATGGCAACTCGCTCGTGAGAGCAGCAAGGCGGCTCGGCGCACACTCGATACGCGCACAAGTCACAGCGGCTCCACTTCTTGTGCAGCGTCGGGAAAAAAGCTCGCGTGCACGCAATGCAGTGCCAGTTGTGATGCGAACCGCCGGAACTCTCGTCATCGGTGACGCCCATCGCTCGAAATGGTTTCAGCAGCGCTCGCCAGACTCTCCCGGGCGCGGTGCGCTGGCGGTGGTCCCGGCGACGTCGACGGAGCACCTTCTCCAGTCGAGTAATCCCCTTGGCGATAAAGAGGAGTCGGGCTTGCGCGACTCGAGAGTCGCATCCGCCGGGCACACTGCCTGGGAACGCGGCCTGGAAGGTGATCTCGAGTGTTTCTGGGTCGTCGGGCTTCGGCTCGGCCGTGAGCCAGCCCGAAAGGGGGTGCAGTGCCACCACACGCTCTGGCGGGGCCTTCCCTGCCGTCACCTCCGCTGCATCGAGCGTGCAGAAGGCCATCTTCACCCCCCGCGGGGTCAGCGTCAAGAGCTCAATGTAGCAGCACTGGTCGCTCCTGGCCCCCGTGCTCGGCGGCCGAAGGAACGAGCTGCGCGAGTCCGACGACACGGAGCCCGACGCCCGGGCCGCGCCCGGCCGGAACGGGTTGGCCAGCCCCGCGGGGGCAAAGCTGCTCGTGCGCACCACGAGCTGCTGGCCGCTCGAGGGCGGCGAGCTGGTGCCTGCCGCGTGCAGCAGCGAGCTGTAGATGAAGCGCGAGCCGAAGAGCGCGCGCAGCAGCGCGTTGCTCTCGCTCTCGGTGGGCGCCCGCAGCAGCGCCAGCAGCTCGGACGCGCGCGCGCGCAGCTGGCCGCCCGCCACCACTTGGCACTGCGTGAGCTGCTCGCGGCGCCGCGCGCGGAAGTGCACGCTCATGCCGGCGGCCACGCCGACGCGCACGCGCTTCCAGCCGCGGCGCGGCGAGAGCTGGCGGAGGTCCACGGGCCCCGCGGGCACATACACGCGCTGCACGCGCTGCAGCAGCTCGCGGTCGGTGACCCGCACCTTGCGCGACGCGGCGGAGGACGGCGACGCCCCCAGCAGCGCCGAGCTCTGGCGCATGGCGCAAATCCGCGACTGAGCGGGTGGCGACAGGATCAACTCACGCCTATCGGATATGATACCGCGCGCGCTTCGACTTGCGAGAGAGCGGGACGCCGACAGCTTCAAGGCCCCGCCAAAGCGTGGACGGCGGGCAGAACCGTCGACGATGGAGCCACCAAGTTCGACCACGACGAACGGCAGCAAGTTCGACCACGAACGCCACCAAGTTCGACGGCGGAGCCACCACGTTCGACGGAGGAGCCACCACGTTCGACGGTGGAGCCACCACGCTCGACGGTGGAGCCACCACGTTCGACGGTGTAGCCACCACGTTCGACGGTGGAGCCACCAGGAGGTGTCAGTTAATGCATTTGCATGGACGCAGAAGGCAGCAAGATACGCTTCGACAGGTGGCTGCGCAGGAGCGGGCGTGGGCACGGGATCCGCTCGACTCTACGAAGCACTTGCGCCGAGTATGCTGGGCGCGCCAGCTGGCGTGTGCGCTGGTAAGCCTCGGCGCTCCCTCCCTCGCGTCAGGCGATAAGCGGCGGCGAAACTTTCGCGGCCAGCGGCGTCGGGAAGGCGCGGGTGCAGCAGACCTCCGTCAGGTTAAGATGGACTAGAGCCATCAACTGCACGCGTACGAGCAGGCAGACGCCGCCGATGGAGACTCGAGGTGGTCGGGCCGCTTCGACGAAGTTGAACATGAAGTGCATGTCATGGACATGTACTGTACGTGTAGGCTACAACTTGTATTATATCTTAGTAGGCTACAACTTGTAGCACATGAGGTGCTGCCGCGATGGGCCACCTCAACGTTTTCGACGCGCTGTTCGGGAAAATCCTCGACACGCATGGGCATAGTGAAACCAGGCATAGAAAATGAACCGAACCGTTGAACGAGTTGCGAACTCGATCTGGATAGGACCTTCTTCGATGCTGCCATTGCCTGTAGTCAACGCTCGGTAAGCGGGGCTGGATTTTCTGAGCAGGACAGGAGAGTGGGTAGCAACTTGTGGTGCTCTGCGACTCCGCAGACTCCGAGGTTGGAAATGGATGTTGCCCACGGAACGAAACAACTTCAACTCGAAGTGTCTTGCCTGACAATTCGAGGAGCTAAAAGCTGAGGAATAAAAACGGAAGAACGAAAAATCTGTCAATCTAAGGAACAACAAGTAAAACCCAGTGCACGTGCTACTACTAGACTACAGCTGCAGCCTGCTTGCTTCGTCTTATCAAAGTGGCCTTGTACGTTTGCCTCTGATACGACGCTCAACGAATTTACCGCACCATTGATCGAGCTCGGATCAACCAACAAACCATTCGAAGTCAGACAACGAGCTTTCCAAGGTCGAAACTACTATTGACGTTTATTGTAGCGGAGATTACGAACACAACATCTAAACGAAGTAAAGACTCCAGCTGTATGACTGCTGGACGGGTGCTCTACAACTCGTGCTCGGCGGTGTAGTTGTAGTACACCTTGTTCTCATACTCGGTCGAGCAGAAGGGGAAGTCGGCATCGTTCTCCGTGGGCGCAAACAGACTCTTGCCGGTCGTATACGTCACGTAGCAGCCCAGCAGGGTGCACACGATGCACACGATGATGGCCGGGATCTTCTCGTACATGGGGACGCGATCCCACGCCTTGAGGAGGTAAAAGACGATCGGCAACACGATGCAGTTGAGCGTCATGCACGACGCGCCGATAAAGTCCACAAAGTCCGAGAAGTGGTCCCTGAAGACGATCGCCAGCACCTCCAGAATCACGATCATGACCACGCGCAGACCAACGTACTTGATCGTGTTCATGCCGCCGCGGTACTCAGCCATCTCCTCCTCGACGTCTTCCTTGTGGTCGACCACCGACACGTACGACAACTTGGAACTGCGGCGCGGGTCACCTTGAGTCACGTCGGGCGTGGCAACTTCAACGTAGTTCACGGGGTTCTCGAGGTCGTGCTTCTTCTTCTTGTGCATCCCCAGCACCATGCGCTCAGCGAGGTAGAACGCAGGGTTCAGGATGACCGCGAAGGCAACCGTGATGTGCAGCTGCATGAGCAGGTAGGTTAGCACGACGGCGCCCCAGTTCGGCGCGAAACCCAAAGCGGTGAGACCAGTCTCCGCATCCGGGTAAATGGTGTAGAGCAGGTTGCCCGAGACCTGGCAGCCCACGGCCGAGTACGTCGAGCTCGCCAGCACCAGGAACAGGCACGAGATGAAGCCCACCGTCACACCAACGACACGAGGCATGCGGGTTGGGTCGCTGTGCTGGCGCTGCACGTCCGGGATCACGATACCAGCACCGTACGCGAACGCCAAGTTGCCGAACACGCCGGCCACCTGCGAGAACTTGAGATCGGGGAACGGTACGCTCGGATGGCCGCGCATGCCGTGCATCACCACCGCGACACCAATGATATCGGCCAGAATGGTGCCCATGCAGCCAGCGAAAGCCGTACCAGCTCCTTCCTTCAGTGGGGACCAAGCACACCGGCAGCACCGTCAGCACCATGATGCTACTCCACGTGATCTGGCTGAAGGCGTCGGGGAAGAGGTCGTCGAGCAGTGTGCCTCCGAGCACAAGGTAAACACACGGGATCAGCAAACTCGAGCCCATCTGCGAGAGCGCACACAGCCAGCGGCCCCACTTGCCCATGCACCACTCTCCGAGGTCGCTGAACGTTTTGACCGAGTTCGGGGAGAGCAGCAGCACCTTGGACATGGCGACGGACGAGTAGATATTGGCAAAGGCCATGAAAGCCATGACTATGATAGCGATGGCCGGGCCGGCGCGTGCGAAGTTACCCGGCATGCCGAGTGTACCAACGCCGTAAATACAGCAGAAGAGGTTGAAGTCCGCCTTGGCATCCTCGAAGGTGAAGAAGGGCTTTTTGGCCATGGTGGCGTGGATGGTGCTTGAGACGGGTTAATACTTGTGTGACTTGAGTGCAACAAAGTAAATTGCAAAGTGAGCTCCCGATAGCATTGGAGCATGAAGGCGACGCCATGTCATGGCTCGATGACGCAGGACTACGAAATCGGTGCGGAGTCCAATAGCAGGACGATGATGTGGATTATTTGCTGGGTTCCGGAGTGTGCGAGATGTGTTTGTTAATTCTAATCGCGGCTACGGTAGAAAGAGGGGCTGGAAAAAGTCATGATGTTCAATCCTATCCCGAAGCCAACTGAAAACAGAACGACATGTCGATAATCAAACAAAGTCGACAGAACACAATCTGCAAGTTCGCCTTGCTAAAGTTATCCCAAAGTACTTTCAGTCGATTTAATTGGATTAAAGCTGGTTGGGATCAACATCGATGAAAGCCTTCCCAACAAATGATGCGAGTCTCATCGCCACCAAACTCGCCAATGGGAGCGAACTGCCAGGCTAATAGAGCGCAATTGTGTGCTGGCGTATAATCTGCAGAAGCTTTCGGTGATGTGTCGCGAATATGATAGTGTATTGAACGGAGGGGTACTGCAAAGGTTCGTACTGTGACCGCGGCAAATCCGAATAAAACGGTCATTAGTCGCATGCGTGTATTTTAACTGGAAATCGATCTTGTTCACGTTGCAGTAATACCACTAGTGCTGAGATAAACGAGCTAGGCGATTACATGTACTGAGTTGCACGGGCTTGCAATTCCTTCCCCTCCGGTACATCCAAGACCTTCAATCAACCTTGAACTAGTATCATGAAGCGCAAATGTTCGTGATGACCTCAAATACAATCCAATCCTTCTATCGGATAGCTCTCAAAGAAACAAGTGCATTGTTGAAACGTGAGTCAGACAAGTCAAAATCCAACGGCAAACGTGCATAGTAGCAAAGTGCGGTAAATTGTACTTGAAGTACTGAACTTGATAATGACACAATAAAATAGCAAGGAACTAACGCTACTTGAAGTATTAATATGTTCTCTGAAATTAATTCAGAGGGGCAAAAGTCGCTAAGATCACATAAAATAGAACAATCTCAAATAGCCAGTTCTCAAGAATTGGCTCAAACATCCCTCTAAATAAGGTTAAGTCTCTGGAAAGCAATTAAAACCCCATATCGCGAGACCGGGGACTTGATCTCGAGAAGGTGAGTTGAAAAGTGAGATACGATTGAAAGCTGGAACTTACACTAACCTCCTACGTGTCTTCTTGTCCACAGGTCCTGCTCGTGCCAACCCTTTGCAACAGGGCTCGCGATCACGCTTGCAGGCACGAGTGTTGATGCTTGAACATCAACTTGCCGCGGTGTCTTCACCGCCCGGATTTGCAGTTCCAACCGGTCTTCATACAAAACATGTAGCGTCGCCAGAGTCGAGCGGCGCAGAAGCATCAGCCAGATGATGCTCAGACGAACAAGTTCCTGCATAGTTTGTGCTACGACAAGACCATGAAGGTCTGCTTGTGACGGGAGCTTGTCAGGACTTGCGAGCTATGGCTTGACTCACTGTTGTCACCACCACACTGCCCCACAAAGCCACAGTTTGTCGGTGCGCGCGGCTCAGCTACTCGAGCTGAGCACGAAGCAGGTTATCGCCCGCCGATTCGACGTAACGGAGCACAGCTTGGGGCACGTCCTTCTGCATCACAGTGAAGCCCCCCCCAGCTATCCTCGACGGGTTGGAGTCCAGCCATTGAACGAGTAGTTCCCAGCGGCGGAGGACCTCGTTGTAGCTGTGCCCAATAAAAGCCTTCACATCCTGCACGATGCCCTCAGGGGGGGGTTATAGTCGAGACCTGCAGGATTAGGCAATTTTAGCCAATCAGGGGCGCGGATTCAGCCGGCGGCCGGCAGCGTTCGCGCGCGCGACGTCCGGCCGAAGCAGTGGGATGTTTCGTAAAACAAGGTGCGACGTTTAGTAAAAAGAGTGGTAAAAGTGAGGTACACCCGACCGCCTGCAGGCAGCACATCCATCACCCCTCAGACAGGCCGAGGCGGGGAACTGGCTCACACACTCCGTTTTCTCGCGAAGATGGAGCAGGTGATCGTAGATCTCGTCAATAGCTTCCCCCCCGGATAGAGAGGAAGCGTCGCTGTGCGCGCTTCTCGATCCTCATCGCTCGAAGCTGCTGCGCAGTGCCTGTGTCAAGTTAAAGCTGAATCCTCAGCGCCGTGCTTCGGTTCAAGACAACAAGATGGGCTACATCGATCTATTGTGCAAGTACCATTCGGATAAGGCGGATGGCGAGCACGTCGCCGTCACGGGGCCAACAAAAGCGGGAGGCGGCGCAGGAGCAAAGGAGGTTGAGCCGCGCGCCACTCAACACGATGCATTCCGCTTGATTAACATTTTGTTCAGTCCAAAGTTTGTTGATCGCATGTTTGAAGCGGACAAGAATCAAAGCCGCTTGATCATCGACAAGCACGCTATCAACGAGGACAGTGATCTATGGCGAGAGGTCACTCACGATTTCAACGAAGATTGGGAGAACTACAACGGTCTGGAGCGAAAGGAGCGCGAGCAGTACCGAGGCATCCATCCCGCGATTGCGGCGAGGCACTCTGCTGCCAAGCTGTTAGATATGTGGAGAAAGCTGACAAGTCGCTACACTGTTGCGCGTGGCAAGTCCAAGCTTTCTGGGCACAACGAGAGCGATTTCTACCGATATTGCAAAGGGCGAGTCGATCTTCTCTATCTCTACGATTGGCTTCAAATCCGGCCTAACCAGTTAGATGGGATCCGAGGAAGGATGTCGAAGCGGGCTCAAATGTCGACACTGGAGGGGTCTATTGAGCGTACTGAGGACACGTCGCTCGAGGAAGGTGGCGGTGGAAAGAAGCGCCGGCTTTCGCCAATTGATCGCATAGCAAAAGTGATAGAATTGGAGCACGAAGAAGAAGTTGCTGAGCGAAGTTCCAGCTATGCGTCCGTGACCGATGCTTCAACTGCTGTACAGTCTGCCCTTACCACCCTAAAATTGCTCAAGGACAGTAATGCCAGCGAAGCTATGGTGCGTGAAGTTGAGAAGACGATTGATGTGCTTGTACACCGCTGGATGCTAGAGATGGACCCGAAGTAAATCATTAACCCCTCCAAACCGGGAGCCAGAAGGAACACGTAAACTGCATATGCAGCGTAATTAGACTTGATGTTTGTATATAAAATGGTTAGGGATGATAGGATTCACGATGAGCTGCGTCAAAGGCATGCTAATGCTGCATCTAAGCTGCATATTGGCGACTGACTAGTACGTCCATGCTGAATAATGCATCGTATCACGGATAGTGACAGGGCACCCTCAGAACAGAAACAAGTGGCGCGGTAGTCCTCTTTTTCAAAAATTCAGAATTCAAGACTTCCATACAAAACTCTCAAGACTGAGCTGGGGTGTCACCCCTACACAAGAAGCAAACGCTTGATGGGTCTATCCATGTTTTATGCTTTATACAAACATAAAGATAATTAGACAGGCGGAAAAAATATCATGGTGTGCAATCACTTGACGCGCTAAATCTTG
>BSXT01000438.1:0-73186 GCA_030267785.1 Phytophthora fragariaefolia | reverse complement strand
AGAGCGATCTGGACGGAGAATCGAGTGAACATCTTGGTACGAGGTGGAGGTATTGTGAGTAGTGCAGTCTTGGATGTTGCCTGCAGGAGGTAAGTTGCAAAGTGAAAGATGCAGCATTAAGCCTTGACAATCGGCCCAGTGCGCTCGATACGAGGAGATGCCGGAGTCATCTTGTACGCATCGAGCAGGACGACAAGGGGTGGCTATGCCTCCTTTACTAGTTGAAACCTGTGAGACGACGTCATGTAGTGCTCGCCAAGTGATAGTCTTGCGAGCCGGAGTTGGTACATGATGACCACCCCGAACGTTTATGCAGTCGGCGCGAGGTATCCGTACCACTTGTAAAGTCTTGAAGCCAGCGATCGGAGGGTGTATTCACTGACAAACTATGCGCACGTAGAATTGGCATTGGCGGTAGTGCACGAGCACCAAGTATATTGTTCTTCATTGGATAATCACCTTTCCTGACGCCAGAGAACTATCTATACCATATCTGCCTTCGCGTCTATATGAAATGTCTTCTCCTCTACAGACGCACTCTTCTCCTAGGCATGGCTGATTCTTGTGGTGTCAATATTTTCTGTAGCTGACAGGGGGTTGCTATTATAGAATCGCGACCCACATGCCCGCGGCAGGTAGGTACCACGATGTCTGTGGGCGCCAGTGTTGGGAAATGTGGGGCTCATAGGATTAGTTCTGATCCAGACGCAAAAATTGGTGGCTAAGGTTCGAACTACAGCATGTTGCAGTAGGGAACACTAGGACTTCCAAGAACTTAATAATACGAAGTAGTATAGTTTCTGAGCTTACCAACAAACTAACAACCTTTCTGGAATTTTGAAAAAAATCGGACGTTCCTGCCAAGTTATGACAAAAATCTCTCTCGATGCTGTCGACCTCCGTAAATAAACATAAATGCTCATTGAGATGTCAAGAATAGTTCGAACCGCTACCCTCGGAAGATGAGGCGTTATCAAAGTTGCTCTTTGTCTGGAGCTATGTCATGCCAAACAACACGTCTCGGCTCTCTTGCGAGACCACTTCGCCTTTGGCTGGCGCAAATAATTTGTGGGACGACAACACTGTAAGCATGCAACGTAGATATATACATGTAAATGAGCAACTTGTGCATTACATCTCAATGTTGAATTTCTTCTTGATGCGGAGCTCGAGCGAGACCTTCTCTGGTAACGTCGGACCCATGCCCTGGCATGCAGGCGGGGGTCTTTTGCTCTAAATGTGAAGATGTCGACGTCTTACTCGTTTTGAATGCCCTCGTGCTGATGCAGCTCTTCGCGTGAGAGCTGCAAGCTGCCGCCGACTGGCTCCAACGGCCGCACAACCAGCATCAGGCGCTCGTTTCAAGACCGCGCAGCCCTTGTCGCCCCCACACGAATGGTGCGTAGCTCGTGCCACGCCGCCACACACCAAATGTGCACCACAGGCTGCATGATGTCGAGTCCATGCTTGGCCCACGCCATCTTTCGTTGCTACAGTGCTAGTACAGGTACAGGTACCACACAATGCCGCAGATCATCCTACGCACTCAAGCGGATTGTGCACTGAATTCGCAACTTTTTGATGCCAACTTGTTTGTTGCCCCACGCGTCGGTTGTACCATTCAAAACCCACGCGCGCAGAATGTGCCGCCCGGCCCTGTGGCCCTCGAGCAAAGCGGCGGCGCGTGTCTTCTCCGCCGTTCGTCAGCAGTTCCGACGGTGCGCTGCGTGTCTTCGCCCCGGCGCCGCCGTTTAACACGCGCGGAGAAGGCGCCGACGCCCTTCAACTGGCAGCGCCGCCCGCAGTTCGCCGCCCCACGACGTGCGAGCCGCGCGGCGTCAGCGCGAGGGCGGCGGCCACGACAGCGCGCCAGGTGCCGCCCGCGCCACGCAAGCTCCAGGGGGGCGATGATGACACGCCCCGCACCACGCCCGCGGCCGAAAATAGAACGCTTTGCGACCAATGGGAGCGGCCGAAGCGTGTCGCAAAGATTGGGCCAATCGCCCCCCCCCCCCCAGGATGGCTGGTCTTCAGACCCTGTACAGCGAGCAACAACATGCGTGCGCTGAATCTCGGTCCATCCAGCGGCTCTCTTGCCGTCACTATGGCGCCGCTTCTCTGGCCGTCACTGGGGCGGGTTGGGCTGACATCATCGACTTTCGCGGCGAAACGTCAGCGCTGCTGGGGCACAGCATGGCATACAAACGCCAAGTCAAGGTCCGATGACATCAACAGGGCTTCGCCCAAGTACGTCAGCTCAGCGCGCAGAGAAAGGGCGCATGCACCATGCGCTTCAGTTGGGAGCTCTTCAACGCGGAGGTGGTGGCGGGTCTTGAGCCATTCCGAGATTTCCAGTCGACCGCGCACGTCGCCCAGAGCTCTAGCAATCATGATGTCCCTGTCGACGTTCAAGAAGGAGGCCAACTGGTTCATGGTGTACTACATGTCGGTGGTGCACCTCGGCGCGCTCGAGGGCCTGCGCCGCCTGTTCCAGTGCAAGCTCGAGACGTTCCCGCTCTTCGTGGTCATCTACTACTTGACGGGCCTGGGCATCACCATGGGGGCGCACCGCCTGTGGGCACACCGCAGCTACAAGGCGCACGGCATCGTGCGCTTCTTCCTCATGCTCTGCAACTGCATGGCCAACCAGGGCAGCATCTTCCACTGGAGCCGCGACCACCGCGTGCACCACAAGTACTCGGACACGGTGGCCGACCCGCACAACTCGGGCCGCGGCTTCTTCTTCGCGCACATGGGCTGGCTGCTGGTCAAGAAGGACCCGCGCGTGCTCGAGGCCGGCACCAAGCTCAACTACGACGACCTCTGGGCCGACTGGACTGTCGTGATCCAGGAGAAGCTCAACCCGTGGGGCCAGCTCTTCATGTGCTTCGTCTTCCCCACCATCGTGGGCGTGCAGGTCGTGGGCGAGGACTGGAAGAACGCGCTCTTCGTGCTGGGCTTCCTGCGCTACACGGCCGTGCTGCACGCGACGTGGCTCGTCAACAGCGCCGCGCACTTCTACGGCTACCAGACCTACGACAACATCCCGCCGCGCGAGAACTGGTTCGTGTCGCTCTGGGCCATCGGCGAGGGCTGGCACAACTGGCACCACAAGTTCCCGTACGACTACGCCACGAGCGAGTTCGGCGTGACGTCGCAGTTCAACCCCACCAAGCTCACGATCGACTTCATGGCCGCGCTGGGGCTCGTCTCGGACCGCAAGCGCGCGACGGACATCTGGGCCAAGATCAAGGAGAAGGGCTCGAGCTTCCAGGACCCCAACGGCGACGACCCCACGAAGGCCTACTCGGAGCTCAAGGCCAAGGCCAACTAATCGCAGTCAGCATGTTTTGTCCCGGCCTTCGCAGCCTTGGATTAGTCAAGTGGCGTAGAGTGCGACGGGCTCAGGCCGAAGAATATTTTCGCTAACAAGCTTACCTTATTGATGAATGAACCACGATCCCATGTTAATAATGATGTGCTCAGCCTTTAGCGCACGTTTATAGGGTCAGCGCAGGTCGGACCAATTCTTGCCATCGCGAGATAATTTTAGGGGCGAGGAGGTGCATGCCAGTCACTTGTCTCGACTGTAGCAACGTCATGGCTGGCGAGAATGGGGGCGAGTTGGTCACTAACGCCACGGAACTTGACTCGCTCGAGAATGAGCACAAACTTGAGCGTGTGGATGAAGGCGGACCTCAGGAAGACGATGACAACCCCAAGGGGAATGTGTCACAGCCGATGGATAAGTTCGCTGCGTTCGCACTGCAGCTGATGGAGGAGTTCCTGATGCAGCACAAGCTTGAAGCTACTGTGAAGGCGCTGCAGGATGAGCTCGAGCGGAAGGGAGTCGCGCGGCCTGATGACCAGCTCTGGTTCGAAATGCACAGCACCTGCCGAGCTGCCATAGCGCGAGGAGCTTCGACCACAAGCAGCAGCACACTGGAAAAACTCGTCGCTTTCTGCGCGTCCCCAAAAGCTGCTCGCGCGGCTGGAGCGCTAGCGCTGGATGTCATCGCTCCACCCGTCACGCTATGCCTCGCATCACCCCAGCCGAACAGCATTTCCAAGCTCAAGCAGACGTCGTTCTCGCTTCGCCAGGCGTACAGCCAAATGCTGTCTCCGGTTGTTCGACCGAGTCAACGACACAAGCAGTCTGCAACACCGTCATCGACGCCCGCAGCGGGAGCTGAGCGGCGTCCTACGACGGATGCAGCGGTATCCGACAGCAAAGGAGCCGAGGCGTCTCGGCCTGGAGACATCTTCGAGACCAATGCCATTCTTGAACAGAACGAGGCTCGATCACGACCAACTTCGTCTGCTACGCTGGGGCCGATTGAAATGCAGCAGCAACTGGTGCCTTCCTCCAAGAAGCGCAAGTCGAAGAAGAAGCGTGATCATGGATCCGGCAGCGACAGCAACAACAAAGCCGTGTCTCAACCTCACCGCCACCCTTCGCGGACAGAGAGCTCGATGGTGATGGCGTACGACGAGCAGATCAAACGCGACTTGTCTTGTGGGCGTCTTTTAGCACGAGAGCTTCGTATTCTCCGGGCAGAACGCGTGAAGAGTGATACACTTCGTCGGGGTACAGCATCGTTAGAAGCAGCACTTGCTCGACATGACCCGTATGCCACAGAACTTGTCCGAGAACGCTACGGCTTCATCCATCGAGTGGAATGTGCATTGTGCACTTTCCCATTCCTTCCTGTGAGCCTGCCGCACCGAGTGTCGTTCAAGTGCATCATGGACTTGCACGAATTCTGGGGATACACACCGCCTCAACGCGAAGTCGCAGCTCGATATCGGCCACCGCGTTGCTACGATGCGGTCAGTGTCTGCCGAATGTGTGGGCCGATCCTCTTCCAACACACCACGGCCTCGCCCAATGCGTACGATGAGCAACTGAGCCCGACAATGCCGCGGGCCAGCTCACTGAGCGCTCTCACGGCCACCAGCAAAGTTTCTCCAAAGACGAAAGCTCGAGCGGCCATGCTCGAAGCTGAAAATGCCGAGCGACGGGTGTTCTGTTCGGACCCCTACGCTTTACCACCGCTATTTGGCGACGATGTGATCGACGACGGAGACAGCTATGGGGGCGAAGAAGTGCCTAACGAAGTGCGAGGTAATGGCGCAGGTGTGTTGCAGGAGTTTCCTGCAAAGGCGATTGTGTATTCACAGCAGCAAACCGACACCGTCGCGTTCATGAGCTCCAAGGAATGGGAGGTCATCAACCCGCAGCGGAGCTCCATTCGCCAAGTCATGGAGAATACTGTGAAGGGAACGTAGCACGACAAGTATTTACTACATGTAGATCGTGGCCACTTGTACAATTACTGCAACGAAGTTCATGCAGTTCTAGGACAGACAAGGTGAAGTAGAGATGGATGGAAACCGAAGCATTGCATTGACATTAGGCCTTCTCATGCACGAAGCTGCACACCAGTCGGGTCAACGGCAGGCAACGCCTACTGGAGACTACCATGGAGGCGATACGCTTAAGCGCTGTCCTCACCCTGGAACTGGTAGGTCACGTGGCACTTGCCGCAGTAGTGACGGTCGAAGTGGGTGGCCATGAACACACCGGCTCCGCACTGGGGGGACGGGCACTCCTTCTTCAGGCGCTGGATCTTTCCGTTGTCGTCCACCTTGTAGTACTTGAGCACGGCGAGTTTGACCTTGCGGTGCTTGTGCTTGATCTTCTTAGGCTTGGTGTACACTTTTTTCTTGCGCTTCTTGCCACCACCACGCAGACGGAGCACCAGGTGCAGCGTGCTCTCCTTCTGGATGTTGTAGTCCGAAAGAGTGCGGCCGTCCTCCAGCTGCTTGCCAGCGAAGATCAGACGCTGCTGGTCAGGGGGAATTCCTGCCAGTCAAAAACACACCCCACTCAAATGTCAGCACCTGGTCATTGCTCCCCCCCTTGTTCACGCAGTGCAGTCGCCTTGTGACGAACCTTCCTTGTCCTGAATTTTCTGCTTGACATTGTCAATGCTGTCCGACGGCTCCACGTCGAGCGTGATGGTCTTGCCCGTGAGGGTCTTGACGAAAATCTGCATCTTCTGTGGTGAGTCACAACGGCGAGCGTTAGTGCCACACAGTCCGGGGGGTTGCCCGGCCACGCCGGTACCCAGAGTCACCACCACAGACGGTGGGGGGGGGGGCAAAGGCCAGCGCCTCTCCACCAACGAGAGAGCGCAAGGACGTGGTCCTAGTGTGGCGTCACTCTCGCGTCCCTTGCACCTCCCGTCGGGCGTACTGACGCTGCCGTCCACCTCCTCCTTGCTGCAGGCTGACTCCGGCGACCGACGCGGCTCTCGGGCAAGCAACCATGCCCCATACATATACCTACGGATCAGGGGGCGGGCGCGCAGCCCACCGACGGGGCTGCACACCGCTCCCCCCCCCAATCCGATCCTTGATACACGCAGGACGCGGAGGATTTCTTGCAAGCGACGGCTCGGGACCCACCCACGGCAGCGCGTCGCTTGGGCCGAAAGCGCGGGCGTCGCCAGCGAGGAGGCATCGAGGATCGGGATCCGCAGGTCTTGGGGCGTCACGCAGGTCGGGGCCACATACCGTCAGGAGGTTTCCAAATCCAAACTGCCGTCGCCAATGCCCCGCCGGAGGCTCAGGAAGAGACCCAATTGCTGGCAGCCACCAATTTGACGGGGTCACTCGAGCGAGGAGTGACTTGTCCGAGGGCGGCTGGCGGGCGGACCCTGATGACTCGATTAAGTATACAGCAGCAGCGTGAAGGGACGCGCATCAAACGGAAGCGCGCGCGCGCGGAGACGGGGCGACGGGGCATGCAGGTACCTGTAGTGGTATGGTTGCAGTCTGGGCGGCATAATGGGACGCCAGAGACGAAAATGGCTGGAGCTGAGGTATTTCGGGTGCGGGTCGGCTTGAAGCGCGACGTGATACATGCACGGGCTCGTTTCAATTTTAGCGGCGTGTTTTCCTCCCGATCGATCGGGCCATCACGCGGCGAGGGCGGGGAATTGGCGGTGTCGGCTGCTGGTTTGCACCACCTCGGCATTGACTGTCGGCCATCATGGGCACACTCGAGGTGTTCTCGCGCGCCTACTGCGCGGGCCGCAACTCGTGCGTACTCGTGGATGCCTGGCTGGAGCTCTTCCTGTGCGTTTGCTGCTTTGTCGTGGTGTGCGGCCTGCTGATAGAATCGCGTTGCTGCTGGCTCTGTGGCCGCCGTGGGGCACATGACGCACGGAATAGCTCCTTGGTACATCGGGTGCTGACCGGGACGAGGCGCGGAATTGCCTGGCGCGTGCGTCGATTGCTGCGGAAATGCGGGATCCGAGTCGCTGGACGAACGTCGCCCCTCCCGCTTGCGGTCATCAAGAAAGATGCCACTGAAGCACGCATCCAAGGCCACAAGAATTCGCAGCAGCAGGGCGAAGCTTTCATTCTCCAGACGCAGCGAATGGTTCACATGGATTTCGCGACCCAGGCTGCGGGTGATGATGACGATGCAAATGAGCCTTCAGAGGCACACATACCACCGCTTGTTTTTCCTGATGATGATGACACTACAGAAATTTATACGAGTCCCGAAAAACCAGCTCTGGTTCGTGCTGGGTCTGTGCTTGTGAAGAAGAGAGACCCTAACAAGCAAACACTCGCGCCTCAAATGACCAGGCAACGCTCGAAAAGTGCTATGAATCCGCCAAAATCGAAAATCAGCCAAAATGTCCGAGCCCTCTCAATATCTGTAGCTCGCAGTTCACGGCACATGCTTTCAGCTGCTGGAGTTACCAATCCGAAGCGGGCGAAAGTAAGTGGAAGTCGCACGGATTCAACGGACTCTTTGTCAGCAGAACGCTCCCACTCCAGCTCTTTCAAAAAGAAATTTCAATTCTTCAAGAAGCGAATGCCAACCCGTGCGCGCTCTCAAGCTCTCTTCAATGAACCTTCATACGCGACGAAAAATGGAATGGCCGAGTTATCACCGGAGGACAGAGCTGAAAATGAGCGGCGCGCAAGCATGCAGCTTCGGGACAAGAGGAGGGTGAGCGTCGGTGCTAGTTCCCATGTGCAGTTCGAGGTAGGAGGAGATCAGGCTTCGGTGTATGAAGTCAAACTTCGCGAGGTGAATCTGGTCAAACGGCTAGCTTCGGGTCCATTGAGTGAGGTGTATGCAGCTATCTGGCGCGACACAAAGGTTGGTGTGAAGCTTCTGATGCCGCGAGAGGGTGTCGTTGACAACTTGGAGGAGGCAGTAAAAAACTTCCGACGCGAGATTTGGGTCATGAACGCTCTCAAACACCCGAATATCGTCAAGCTGCTTGGTGCAAGCCTCACGCATAGTTGCTACGTGCTCATAATGGAGTACATGCCTAATGGTTCGCTTTACGAGTATTTGCGTGATGCGGCTAACTTCTTTCCGCATCAGCTCGTGGTCACCAGTGCATTCGACATTGCGTCTGGTATGACTCATATTCACTCCTGTGACGTTCTACAACGTGATCTGAAGTCCAAAAACTGTTTACTGTCCGAGAATCTCGTCGTCAAAGTAGCTGACTTTGGTCTCGCTCGGTTTCGTGGTTTGCAATACGGTGCGTATACGTGGGTGGGGACGCCTTTCTGGGCAGCACCTGAAGTCATCCGACACGAGCCTTACGACGAAAAAGCGGATGTGTATTCATACGCCATCGTGCTTTGGGAATTAGTGGAGCGTAAAGACCCTTACGACAATCTCAACGCTTTTCAAGTGCCACTTCAAGTGGCAAACGAGGGACTTCGACCGGCCGCCTTTACCAGGTCAGCACCTTTAGGACTCGAGCAGCTCATGCATCAGTGCTGGGATGCCGATCCCGAACAGCGTCCGACATTTGCAGAAATATCTCTGACTCTTAGCACGTGGCTGCGAACCAATAGTTGTGAAGGTGATGATTCTCGAGTTAAGAGCGCCGTGGAAAACGATGGCAGCATCGATCTGTCGGCTCATATTCAGCGCGGACAAATTACAGCTACACAAGCCGAACTTCATCGTTTTGCAGAGTCACACGATGCCAACGCCAAAGTCATTCCTATCACTTTGTCTTCTCTGCGCAAAGGACTATCTACTTCAAGACTCCCGCGTTCGCGAACCGCTATGAAAGAAATAACTGCTAGCGAAATTGAAGAAGCACGCGTCAACAGCACGCTTGGAATTCCAGGTCTTGAAGAGTTTGGTAGCTCGGGTGACCGAGCACAATCTAGCAGTTCTTGGTCTCCAAGGGGTAGAAGAAGTAATCAACCACTTATTGACCCCAGGCAACTAGAAGTGAATGAGCGGTTTGAGGAAACACAAACGGCTGAACAGGTGGAAGGGTCTTCAAAAGACAAACCACTCCAGGAAGTATCCGATGACAAACCTGGTGATACTCGAGCTGGATCGTAGTTTTGCTCCGACAGGAATCGGACGATGTATGATAGATAGAAGTTGTCAGTAGAGTAAACGAAGTCTCGGCAAAAATGTATTTATTGCTTGCTGTACATGCGTAGCTTCAATTTCTTTTCACATATTCAAAGCATTTGAACAATTTGGTACAATATTCACATCGCCGGTCCTGGAGCAACAGAGCTCATTTGAATCGGCGGTAGATAACCACATCCGGTGGGAGCAAGGCCGACGCACCAGCGGACGAACAGGTTGACACAGCTCGAGCGTCACTGGGAGGTTCTGACTGCGGCTCCGATAGCACGTTCGATTCCTGCGAAATCGGCGGCTGGGGCACCGCCGATTTGCCACCGTAGCTGCTGAACGATAGCGCGCTTGCCATGCTGCGACTGCTGTTGGTGTGAAGCAGATAGTTCTGCAACAAGCGCTGGTAGTATTCATCGTCAAGTGGGGGCGACGATTCCTGGGCTTTCTTCACTAGGGCCGATTGATGCGGCAGTGTTGACTGGTGCGGCAGCCAGAAACTGCTCTGGGTTTGAAAAGCCCTTGATCCACGACGCTCCATGGGCGCTTGCCCCTGTCGCGCAGTAGTCGTGAGAACACCAGCTCGTTGATGAAAGCTTTGGTTGTTGTGCGTGAGCAGGCTGTTTCCAGAGGGGTACCGTCCAAGTAGGAGAGGGTTAGTCGAGGAGGTCGCCAAGTCCGCGGATGTGAATGACCGAAGTGAAGTTCCTGCATTTGACGAAGAAACTCCAGAAACGACGGAACCTGTATACCCACGACGAATCTGATAGTGCTCCAGCACCTCCAGCATGTTACTTGCGGAGTCCATGCCATCCTCGCCTTCCTCGACCTCCTGACCGGTGATTTCTGGTTGCTGTTGCACGAGTGCCCGCTTCTTTGGCCGGGCATTCAGACTCAACCGGTGCTGTTGGTGCTTCTCCGATTCACGTGACGATAGCACCGAAATGGAGGACATCTCTGCAGCTGCAAGCAGTCGCTCGGCGCGTTCCGATACCGCTGCACCCATCGCTGGCTGCTGCTGTGGAACTGAGCCATCCGTAATCGAAGACGCCGTCATCGTTGGTCGGAAGAACGTTGGTGCCCGCTTGCGCTTCTTGGCTAGCCGCTTGATCAGTCGCGCGTTGATGGTAGCGCCGGAAGGAATGACAGCGCAGACACAAGCCAGACAGAACGTCTCAGTGCACGGCCCCGATGCTACCCCCGTGGCGGCACTATTCGAGTGGTAGTGAGCGCAGAAGATCGGCTTGGTGACGCGGCACGTGCGGCAGCAGGGCTTCCAGCAGCCGCGGCAATTGCGTGGGGCATCCCAGAAGAAGAGCGATCGCGCGCACACGCCACAGCGCTGTCTCGTGTTGGAGGGTCCTGCGTTTGCTTGCGGCTGGCCGACCAGGAGCAGCGACAAGTTCTTGGCCTGGCCGCTCTGCACCGTGTTCGCCATGGACGTCAGCCACTCGGCGATGCAGCTGTCCGCGAGCAGCGGCGACAAGCGGCCGCTCGGGTCGAACAGTCCGTGCGCGAACATGGCCACGCGGTCGTCGCCCACACTCTTGAAGACAATAGCCAGCGACACGAACGCGCGCACGCATCCCCCCGAGCCGAAGCCGGCCGAGCTGGCGCTGCGCGTGCGGTTGTCGTGTCCGTGACTGCGCGGCGGCCACGTGGCTCCTGCGGCCGCGTCCGTGTCGAAGCTCGAGACCTGCGGCGAGATCTCGTCCGCCAGCGGGTCGATCGAGTGCAGCACGACGTAGCCCATGTCGTCCCCGAGCTCGTCCCGCAGCAGGTCCATCTTCTTGAAGCACAGGAAGTCTCTGTGCCTGGCCAGACCCAGGCCCGGCAGCTTGAGCGCCGACCACACGATGCCCGAGAACTGGAAGGGCCTGGCCTCCGAGCTGCTCCTGTCCACCTGCAGCACCCGCGCGTCCAGCGCGCGCGAGCTCAGCAGCATGTGCAGCACGCGCGCGGTGCGCGTCGAGTCGGCGTAGAGCCCGTTCATGACGTCGCCCAGCGCGCCGTGCACGGTGCCGACGGCCTGCACGGTGGCCGTGCGCTGCTGCCGCGCCTTGAGGCGGTACACGCGGATGTCACTGCTCTCGCGCAGCAGCTTCCACTGCCGCGCGTCGCCTGCGAGCGGCGAGCGGCTGAGCCGCAGCCGCGAGCGGCGCTCGCGCTCCTGGCGCTCCCGCAGCAGCTGCAGCGTGGCGCGCAGCCGCCGGTCGCACTGCTGGTGGTAGCGCCGCAGCCGCGCGGCGGTCACGTCGTTGAGCGCGTGGCGGAACGGGCCCGCGCCCTCGTCGTCCATCTCGAGCGTGCAGGTCGAGAGCAGCCCGTTGCTGATGGGCGCGCGCCCCACTTCGGCCATAGGACGCAAATTCGGTTATGACCGCGAGAGAGGCCGGAGCGGCGTCTCGCGGTGCGCGTTTGACTCGACTTCACTATGCCCGGGGTGAGACCATGTTCACGCACGTATCGCAGCGCTGCGCGGGGGGATCTTTTGCTTCAGCGCGCGCTGCATAGTCGGGCCGGCCCCCGTTCGTCTCCAAGGGCAGAGAGCACCGAGCCCCTCGAGCCGAGCTCGAGCCGTGGGTGGCAGCGGTGCTGCGCCCCTGGGATCCCACGCCGCGGGCGGCTCGGCGGGCGACTTGAGCCCGCGAGCACTCGCGCCCGCAAATTTTGGTGGGGAGGTACATATCGTACCCATCTTTGCGGCATCCCGGCGCTGGATTGCAAGCAGACAGCGCGAAAGCGATCTCGGACTCTGCCGTTGGTGGCCATCGGGCTGCGGATGTGCAGTATTCATGTACAGGAATCCTGTACCAGGATACCACGAGCCGAGAGCTCCGAGCCGAGAGCCGGAGCTCTCATCGCGGTTTGACATGATCTGCTGGCAGGCAGCTCGAGCCAGTGGCTGCACTGGCGGTGGCAGCATTGACGCGTCCCCCTGGGGCCTGCACGAGTGTGCAAACGCGCATGTCGACGATCTTCTCAGGAGGCTCATCTGCCCCCACCTCGTTGCGAGCCTTCGCGTCCCGCGTGGTGCCTCTGCCGAGTCGGACGCCAATGCGCGGCATGGAACGCAGCACCCAGCGCAGCATATCGCTCCAGTCGGAGCGCGCTGTGTCCGCCAAAGCGAAGGGTGGGACCACTGCCCCCGTAGCCATCGCCTCTGCCGGCGCTGGACGGACGAGCTGGAGGCAGCTCAGCTCCACGTTGCTGGAGCCGAGCAGCGAAAACCGCCGGCAGTTGCGCGTGCGCACGCTGATTTGGGCTGATTCGCATCGGCTCCAGTAACCGGCGGCGACCGCACCGCGCCGCTGCGGCGCTGCCCCCCCGGCGTCTCGGATTCAGCTTGACTGGATCCAGGGAGCTCGTCGCGTCGTGGTGCTGCAAGGCGGCGTTACGTGGAGCTGGACACTCACTTCAACGACGCTGACCAATCCGCGCGTGGATTCAGAGCATGCACGTTATCGGGCACTGCCCTCCTACTAGGACCCCGCCACCATATTCCTAGGAACCTCCTAGGAACCTCCTAGGAATATGGTGGCGGGGTCGAAAGTGCTCCACTCATTAATGCCATGCTTTTCTCTGGACCGACCATGTTGTCGGTAATAGACGTCGGATTTGGAGAAAGTGGCAGGAAATAAAGCTCTGGACAAAGAATGAGCCCCCCCCTGGTGGCGTAAGGCCGGTTGAATACCTTCGTTCTAACTCTAAGCGATGCAGGTTCTAGGGCTACCCTGTCTGTTTCTTCATACTTTTGCTGCTTTCAGATATTCTACGGCAGTACAGTGCATAGGCCGGCTTCGTAGAGCAGGGTAGATAACAACTACCACTGAAGTATGATTGACGGCCTAAGAGCAAACTACACCGGCATCGTAGTACCGTAGATGTTCGATCGGCAAGAAAGAACCCCAGCCCGTAAAAGCTGGCGACGAACTTGCAGAATGTGCTTATCAAGTTGATAATATGAAACATGTATAATACTTATCACCAAATGACACCGAAAAGGGATAACCAGGAATTATCAAACGGAGATTTTTATTGGCGTGCCAATCTCTGACGAAAGGATAAAGCCGCATTTACTAAATATTACGTATTAGTAATAAGTATCTCGAAGCGCTGCCAGCAAACGTCTTCTACTTGAGCTATTGAAATGACTTTTTCAGGATTGGAACAAAAGCAGCATTAGCATTTGCCAGCGTCGACAAGAGAGTTCGCACCAGCCATTTTAAGAGCTGCTGTAAGAAGAATGCGTGCTAACCTTGGTATAATGGCGTAGGCTGCTTTAAAAGAACTTAAAGTTCAACTCGCGTCTAAAAGATCCACAGGAACCGCTTGCGAGGGAGCTGCTCCTTTAGCGCGATCTTGCGTTCCTCGAGCGCAGCAATCTCCTCGTCAGCTTCATCAATGTCGCGCCCCGCGTACTTGGACTCCTCCAGCGCCGCCTGCTGAGCGCGGATCTCATCGATCTGCAGACGAATCTCCTTCGCAGAGTCCACGGGTTTCTTGCTCTTCTTCTGCGCGGCCGCTGCGCTGCCCCACGTCACACGCGGTGCGGGCGGCCAAGCCTCCTGCGCGGTCGGCGCTGCCTGCTTGGCAGAAGCACTCTCCTCCGCCTCTCCTTCCTCCGCGAACGTGACAGCAACCACCCGGTCGTTCTCCGGCTGCGGCGACTGCTGCAGCGCCAGCTTCTCGATCTCCTCCTGAGTGGTCGACCCCGACACCTCGAAGCGCACCTTCTCACCAGACTTGAGCTGCGCCACCACCGTCACCGCTGCAGCATTCAAATACAAGCAACGATACCATTAGTTCGTCTCTGCAGCGCTAGCTAGCGGTCGAGCCTGCACCTACTCTCGCTGATCAGCTCCTCCGTGGAGCCGATGGGGCCGATGTCCTCGCGGCTGGCGAGCTCCAGCAGCGACTCGTTCAGCGGCACGTACTGGCCGATGGCGTCGATCAGGTCCGGGTACCGGTCGTTGAAGTGGCTGTAGAACTCGTCGTCCGTCTGCAGGTTGTACACGAACACGCCGCCCACGGCGCCGGGCACGCCGATCATGATGGCCGTCGTGTACCAGAAGTAGCGCGCGAACGGGGGGGCCTTGCTCTTCGCGGCGGCTGCGGGCGCGGCCGAGAAGCAGCGCGGGAAGCCGCGCGCGCCCGCGCGCAGCATCGAGCGGAGCGGCACCATGTTGACCTGCAAAACTCCTGTTTATGTTAAAATAATGACAGCCACACGTGGTACTAAGTAAAAAGATGTGATTGGTTGATGGGGGAACCCAATATTTGCATCTTTTGAGCCAATCAGTGTCGAATCCGAGCATGGACGCGGAGGTGGCGGTGTCGTACGCCTCGGGCGCGTATGTGACCGGCTTCGTGGTGCTGCTGGCGGGCGTGGTGCTGCCCATGGTCTACATGGTGCTGCAGAACAAGAAGGCGTTCAAGGCGGTGCGGAGAGACTAGAAGGGCCCCATCGAGATGGTGCGACAAAGGCTCACGACAAGATCGAGGGGGCTGGACGAGGAAGACGACCCGACGAGGAGGAGAAACGCGCCGTGTAATGGAAAGAGGAAGAGGGGAACGAGATGCACCGCTCGCGACGGGATTTGGGCCAGAAATGGCGGAGAACGAGATTGTTTCCCATTTTTTTTAATGATACAATTGGGTGGGCGAGTTGAGACTGAAGGTTTATTGAGCTGATGCAGGCAGAACTTTGCCGCCTTTTATCTCGTCACCCCAGGCCGCTGAGCAAACTTCTCGTGCCGGATTCGCTCCAAGTTCTGCTGTTGCTGCAGCTCCGCCTTGACGTTCTGGTACCGCTGCAAGAGTCTGGAAGGGTAGACGATTAGAGAAGTTGAAGTTTTGTCGACGCGAAGAGACTGACCACGTACCGCTCGAGGTCGACTTGGCGCTGCTTCTTTTGCTCCTCTCGGCCGGATTGGATGCGCTTCTGAAGCGCGTCTAGATCCTGCTTCTGCCGCTGTTTGAAGGTCACCTCGCGCTGAAACATTTCCTGCTGCTTGAGGTTGCGCCACTTTTCGAGCTCCCAGGCCTCCAGCGCGTCCGATTTGAGCTTGATCTTATGTGCTTCGCCGTAGCTGTGGACATGGCAAGCAAGGTGAAATTTGACAGACTTGGTGGAGAGGGTTTTCCTACCACTTACTCTTTCTGCCGAGCGAGGTGCTCTTCAATGCGCCGTAGATTGAGCAGGTCCTTGGAAAACTTTGGTTTCTGGTGCTTCTCCAGCATTTTTTGTTGGAACTCGAGCAGCTCCGACTTGTGCTTCTCCCGCATATTGACGACAAGCTCTTCCACGTTGCGCTCGTACTCGTCCATCTTCCGGTCCCAGACCTGGTTAAACTGCTGGAACTCGAGCATGTGGGCCTCTTCAACACCTAAGCGTTCAGCAATCTGCCGCGAGCGCATGGCCTCCCTTCGACGATTTTCCTCGTGCACCTTCAGCTCTTCCAGGCGGTTCTTGGCAATCTCCGCCTCCACATACTTGCCCTGCCGCTCGCAATTCTTGCGATGCTCTTCCAGGATCAGCAAGAAGTCGTTCACCGCCGAGTCCTCCACATCCGTCATCTCGATCCCGTCGAATGTGCAGATCTATCGAGTCAATGCGATGCAAATACAGGTCCGACCTCTCCAGCACCTTGCGCTCCGCTGTGAACGCGCGTGGGGGGCCCAGCACCACCTCGCAGCCCAATAATAAGTGCATGCACCATAGGCCTGCAACTGCCATAACGTTCATTAAGAATGGCATCCTCTAAGAATACCAAGCTCAGACCCAGTGCGAAGTGAATCCTGCCTTCGTTTCGTCTGTAGCCGCACCCCAGAGCACCCACGCACGCATCTGCATCTAGAACGCAAAGGAAGTTGGTTACTTTCTCACGGGTGTTGCATTTTTTTTTTCTATTACATTGTGCTTTTGTGTGGTAGTTGGGAGCCCAGGGACTCCGCACCTTGGCAGCGAGATGCACCGCTCCCTGCGCCTAGGGCAGCTTCTTCTCCATGATGGCGTTGCCCGAGGCGTCCTTGCCGTGGATCTCGATGTGCTGCACCTTGGGCATGCCCCAGGACGTGGTGGAGTACACGAACACGCGCTCGAGCGAGCAGTTGTCCTGGCCGTTGATGGAGCCGCGGCCCACGGGCTTGCCGTCCACGATGGACAGGTAGATGACGCGGTCCTTGAGCGACGTGAGCGTCACCTCGTACTCGCCGGGGTGGCCCTCGCGCGGCTTGACCGTGGCACCGTACGCCGTGTTGCGCTCGATCATGTTGAGCTCCTCGCGGGGGGCGCCGTCCTGCTCGAACATGATCCAGTACACGTCCAGCGGGTTCTCGGGGTCCAGCGTGCCGTCCTCCAGCAGGCGCGCGGCGTACACGACCACGTTCTTGTTCTTGTTGCGGTACACCACGAACGCCACGTTCGGGTTGTGCTTCTCGGCGATGAGCGGCACGGGGTTGTTCTCCACCTTGGAAAAGTCGAGCGACATGGCTGATGTAGGGGGGGGAGAGGAGGAGGTTCTGCTTGCGGCTTGCGCGACGAGACGGAGAATGAGCACGCAGCGAGCCGAGCGCCGCGCAGCTCCACGTGGAAGGAAGCGATGCAGGAACAGCCGTTACGTTGGTGTAAACTTGGAGCTCTTGGTCTTTGTATGCGTCGTGGGATCGTCAGTGACGTAGGCCCGCCCCCTTTTACCAGCGTCTTCAACGATATTAGATGTACAGGGGTATCCACTGCTGGAGGAAACGAGAAGAGTGATATGGATTTGGGTGGGCATGCGTTCTCGCAAGTCACGCGGTTTCAAACAACGACTGTACCGGTATACGGCAGATACCGAACCGACACCGGTACAACTTCAAGCAGACGATGCTCCATCTGCTGCACACCAGCTTTCGCATGCGCCAGCGAGCCCGGCAGATTTTTTGCTTCGCCCCACCTTGGAACCAAGGACTTTCATCCTGTTTCGTGCCCGGGTCTGGAACCAGGATCCGTACAGGACGTAAACTTGCACAGATGTCCCCTCTCCCTAGCATTCCAGAGGTGCACGTACATGTAGCTCGCAGCAAAAGATGCAGTACCCCAACTAGGGGCCCAAGTGGTGGAGTCTTCCGACGCGTCGCCAAACTTCATGCTTCCGCTCAAAGACCACGTGCACGTGCATCCGGCACGTCATTGCCGGTAATACCGGTGGCGGCCGCTCGTGTGCGCCACACCAGTGCGCACTTAAGCCGTCGCCTCGCCCCATTTAACCTCTCTCTCTCTCTCGCCGCCGCGATGCTGTGGCCGCGCGAGGAGTTCCACGCCGCGTACGGGCAGATGAAGCACGACGCGCTGCAGGCGGGCGGCGGCTGCAGCGTGCTGCTGCTGGTGGCGCTGGACGCGGACGCGCTGTGCGCCGCCGAGATCCTCACGCGGCTGCTGCGCGCGGACCTGCTGAGCTACGCGCTGGTGGCCGTGCGCGGCTACGAGGACGTGCTGCAGGCGCGCGAGTCGCGCATCCGCGGCGCGGACGGCGCGCTGCGCGGCGGCGGCGAGCTGCGCTCCGTGGTGCTGCTCAACTGCGGCGCCATCGTGGACGTGGCCAAGCTGCTGGCGCTGCCGCCGCACGTCAAGTGCTACGTGCTGGACAGCCACCGCCCCGTGCACCTGGCCAACATCTACGACGAGCACCAGCAGGTGGTGGTGTTCGACGACGGCGCGCTGGCGCTGGAGGAGTATCCGGCGTTCGGTGCGGATCTGGAGGTGGCGGACTTTGAGGAGGAGGAGGAGGAGGAGGAGGAAGAGGAGGAGGAGGAGGAGAGTGAAGGGGAGGCGGAGGTCGAGTTCGGCTCGGACAACACGCAGGACACAGAGACAGAGTCGGACAAGAGGAAGAGGGACGACGAAGACGAGGACGAGGACAAGAGCGCCAAGAGGAGGAAGGACGGACCGACGCAGGGGCACGTGCAGCACCCTGGCGACGAGAGCGCCGCGACGGCCAGGAGACGCCGCAGAGAGGAGATCTTGAGGTACTACAGGGGCTCGTTCCACGGCGCGCCCGCGGCGGCCGTGGCCTTCGAGCTGGCGCAGCAGGTCAATAGCTCGCAGCGCGACCTGCTGTGGTTCGCCATCATCGGACTCACGAAGCAGTTCGTGCTGGAGGAGATCGACGCCGACAACTACAACCTCATGGTCACCAAGTTCCAGGACGAAGTGCTGGCGATTGACGCCCCCACGCCCTCCAGTGGACCTGGCGCCAACGACGACGAGGACCGACACCCGGGCTACGACGACGGCAAGATCAACTTCGAGGAGGAGTACCGTTTCATGTGCTACCGCCACTGGTCGCTGTATGAGGCCATGTACTACTCGGACTACGTGGCTTCCAAGCTGGGCCTTTATCACGACCAGGCACGGCGCGTCGGTGCGCGCAACGCCTCGGAAAACGGTGGCAACAGTGCCGGAGACACGGAACTGCACAGGTTCTTGGCCCGCATGGGCTTCTCTCTGAAGCAAAGCCAGCAGAAGTTTTCGTACATGCCTTTGGAGATGAAGCAGATGCTGCGTGAGAAAACGCAAGAAATGGCACCCGAGTTTGGTCTCGATGAGCTTTTCTACGGCTCGTTCAAGCGGACGTTTGCTTTCCAGTACCAACTCTGTGCGGCTGATGCTGTGTACGGCCTTCAAGCGCTGCTGGAGGCCCCAGAAAGCTACATTGGTGCAGTGTTTGAGGCCGAGACGCAGCACCAGCAGCAAAATGCTTTGACGCGGCTGTTTTCGCTGGATTCCATCTTGAGTTCCACCACCGATAATACCGATACGGACAAGGAAAAAGACCCGGATGCTGCCGAAGAATCCGCTCAAAACGATTTCCGGCAGCAAAACTTTATGCTAGCGCACACGGCACTTGCGTGCCAGTCGGTGATGTCTAGTAAGTTGATGGAGAGCGGCATCAAGGTAGCAATGTCGCTCAAGCAGGCTATCGTCCGGGTGGGCCTGTCGGTTATGGAACGCAAACTGCTTGTGCGCGTCAAGCATTTCCGATACGTATGCTTGAATGTGCCTGAGCGTGAACAAGAGCTCTTTGCGAACGCAAATGTACTCACGCAGTTAGCTCTTTTCCTGCTCAACGTTCACCGTGCGAGTGGAAAGTGGGGTGGGCCTAATGCTCCCACTCGCAGAAAACCGCAGGGTGAAGACGGCGAAACCGGTGAAGATGGCGACGCAGAAGAAGAGGCACCTGTAACAAACAAGACTATCGTCCCGCTGGTACTTATCACGCGCAACCCAGCTCAGAACTGTTTCCTCGTCGTTGGCCTGACGTGCCCTTCCACACCCGGCGAGATCCACCGAAAGTGAGTTTGTCGGCCAATTTTTTTCTGTCAACGTGCAACGACTGATTTGTGTGATTGTTTTGCATTTGAACAGCACGCTGGGTACAGCTTTCAAGTTAGCCGCAGGAGAAACAGGCGCCAATTTCCGGCAGGATGGCTTCACGAGTGCCGTGATGGAAATCCAGATTGATGAGATCCAGTACTTCGTCGAACAGCTGCACAACGTGCTTGATGCTTAAGGCTAACAACCCGGTAAGGTAACTAATTAGATGCAGAGAGCTCAGGTATATTTCCCGTCTTGCTTCGTTTCTAGAACAGCAAAATGCTTTACGTATATGCCTTTAAGTGTATAATATCTACCGTATCGCACGGAAGGTATGCGAGGCGTGCAGGGCCTTAGGTCCTGGTATCTCTGCATCTCCAGCGATGCTGACGGTGCGCCGCTTCTTTTGAATTTCGCCGCGGACAAGAGGAACAAAGCACACCGACATTAGTTTGCGGTGTATGAAGCTGGAGCCTCTTTTAGTGACGCCAAGAAGTGCTTGTCCGCCGCGTGGATCATCAACAGGAACGACAAGCTGGCCGCCATCGGCTAGCTGGTCCAACAGCTCTTGCGGAGGAGAAGACACAGCAGCCCCCACGAAAATGAAGTGGAATGGTGCCTCTGCAGGTAACCCGTGCCACCCATTGTAGCAGTGCAGCGACAGCACCCCACTCTTCATCAGGTCCGGAGCCGCATTCAAAACGTTCTTACGCGCAGATTGAGCAAGCGCAGGAAGCAGCTCGAGTCCAAACACGCGACCATCGACATCATCCACAAGGCGGGCGAGTGCTGCAGTCAAATAACCAGACCCAGCGCCCACGTCGAGCACATGCGGCTTGAGTACACCTGCAAAAGTAGCGTGGGCCAGCTCCAATATGTGGGCATGCTACTCACACAGCCAAACAGAGCACTCAAGGTTATTGTTCGGGAAGATGGAAGTTTAGCGGAGCTGGTCTCGCTTACCATATGAGGTGCCGATATGGTCTGATTGAAGCCGATGGGACACGGTGAATCCTGGTACGCTTCATCTTGGACAGCCCGCGGAACAAAAAGTGCTCGGTCGGTGCGCTTCATAGCCTCGAGCACCGCGTCGGAGCGTACGATGCCGGCTTTCTGGAGGTTCCGCACGAGTCCTTCGTTGGTAGACGAGCTACAGGGCCAAAGCGGCAAAATTGGCGCCATGGCCTCCGCTCAGGTCGCGAGGTTCACAGCTTGACTGCCGTGGGTGACAGGAAACTCTCAGTTCGGCAGGGTGTTCTCGAATGGATGCCTCAACGTTGGAGCAGGTCCCATGCGACGGACTTCCCCAGACCACAGGACACTAGGAACTCAACCGCAACAATTAGCCTCGAACCTGGCCGGCACAAACTAAAAATATGAAGGCGAAGACAAGTACAGGTGCTTGCTAAATACACTTTCGGCATAGCCAAAGGCAATTGAGAGGGAGAGCCGCCGTCTCAGTTGAGTGAAAATGGAGGGAAACACGTGACGCCTAAGATAACAAGAACGGCGAGGAAAATGCAGGCAAAACTCTTCAAGTTGAAGTTGTGGTCGAAGCCTTTTGGGGGTTGATACGATCGAGCTAGCAAAATAATGGATGGCGAACACTTTCTGGGGACACGGAGCTTCGGCAACTTCTGCTTGACTCCACGGTCCTCGGTTCGGCAGACACCGGACAATGAGCACCATCCTCAGCTGAGCTTGCGCTCCCGCACAAGTGGCACGTAGCAGACACCAAAGAGTCGGCGCTGCGAGAAGTTGGTGCCATGTCGTGTGATCTCCGCGAAAATCTGACCACCTCGAGGTTCGTTCAGCGGCAGCACGAGACGGCCACCATCCGCGAGCTGCTCCATGAGTGCTTGCGGCGGAACTTCAGCTGCAGCGCCAACGTGGATGTAGTGGAATGGCGCCTCGTTCGCTAGTCCATCCCATCCATTGTGGCAGCGCACGGACACGATTCCTTTGTCGATCAAGTCGCCGTCGGCCATCTGAATGTTCTTCTTTGCAAACTGCACGAGCCCCGGGACGATTTCCACACCAAACACGCGACCACGTTTGTCTTCGACCATTCGACCTAGGCATGCTGTTAAGTATCCAGAGCCCGATCCCACGTCCAGGATACGCGGGGCTCTCACGTCCTTGGTCGCTGCGTAGCCCAGTTCCATTGCGTGGCCATGCATGTGAGGCGCCGAAATCGTCTGGTGGTACCCGATCGGGTGCGGAACGTCCTGGTACGCTTGCAACTCACCCACATGCCCTCCGTCGGGAGTTTCGATCTGCGCCATATACTTGGCACGATCCGTCTTCACCATCGCATTGTAAACAGCATCCGAGCTGATGACGCCTGTGCGCTTCAAGTTCTTGACCAAGCCCTCATTGTTCGACGAATTGCACGGCCAACAGGACATCTCGGGTGAGTGCGTGCGGGACGAGAAGCTGCGTGTGGTCACTTTCTTGCTGAATCGCAGCGTCCTGGAGAGCTTCTTGGGGTTTCCAGGCAAAAATCAAAATGGAGATGGAGCACGACAAGTTCTAACGGTGGCATGGCCTCGATCTGGCAGTTAAAAGATCCGGCTGAATATCTCAGCTATCATTGCCCGTCCCAAGCGAGAACATGGCCTTGAGCTCAGCTGTGGTGCCATTGTCACTGCTCACCCAAAATGATATCGTTTAGTCCCAGCTGTATTCAATCATAAATATGACGAGCTCTATGCAGCGCTGATTTCATCCAAGAAGAACTGGAAGAGATCTATTAGCTTCTTGGCGGTTGGTCGCTTCTTCGGGTCGCTCTGAAGGCAATCTTCAATTGCTCCCGAAAGCTTGTCAACGATAGCACGTGATGAAGACAACGATACAGTCAACGAGGCAGCGGAAGATGTAGGCGTGGTGCCGAAACTACTCTCATCTGCTTCACCATCTGTACCACCAATGTTTGCGAGCATCCGCAGCTTGCTCATAAAGTGATGCATGGCAGCATTGTGCAGTTTTCCTTTTTGAACAGCACTTGCAGTCCTGGGAAGAGATGCTTCCTCTTTGCTCTGCGTTGCACTTTTTGATTCATCTTCGTGACCATTAATACTCAAGCGTAATTGTTTTGGTCGACGCCGCGTCTCGAACTCGTCATTTGGTCGATCGTTCTGGAAGAAAATATACGAGTGGAACCAAAGCTCCAGAAGAAGAATTCCAACGCTGTAGATATCGACGTGAAGGTGCCTTGAGTTGTGATGAAGTACCTCAGGAGCCACTAGTGGTAGCATCGGCCCAGCTTGCTGCTGGGAGTTTCTTCTTTCCGGTTGGAGGAACCGCACGCCTTCTCCGCCTTCCTCCTCAGAGTCTGAATCCTGGACAGCGGGGGTTTCTACAAGCAGGATATGTGTAGCGTGGTGCTTGTCGTCACGGCTGTGATGGCGTGCATCGCCAATTTTGCACCGAAGCAGCTCTGTCACCATCACGTTTCGACTCCGCAAGTCACTGTGTGAAATGCCCATGTTGTGCATATAGGCAAGCGCCTTGCAGATATCTAAAGCCATCTGGAAACGCATCATCAACGCGCTCTTCGACATACCATACGCTGTAGCTTGGGACGGGGTGGGATCACTACTATCCTCACCGGATCCGTTTCCGAGCGCAGAAGAAGTGGATGTTTGGGATATCGAGAAGTTTGGACGGTCCAGCGCATCGACCTCAAGCACAGCAGCTAAGTCACCACCTTTAACGTATTCAGAAATGACGCACAAATGTTCAGGATCCGACCACATTGTGCCCAGACAAGCAACAATGTTCGGGTGGTGCAAAGAACCCAATAGTTCCACATCTTTTATAGTGTCAGCCAATTCTTTGACCTCAAAGCGCAGCGTCATCATACGCTTCACGACGACCTGTGTACCGCAATAGTCACCCAGAAAAACTTCACCGTGATAACTGCGGCTGAGGATACGATGCATATGGAAGGTTTCCCACTCGACATCATTCCACTCACGTATTGCCTCTTGTTCATCCGGAGGAAGTGCACGCCAACGCTTCTCCTTTCGAATCTGAAAGTAATCTCTCAATGTGCTCAACACAAGGTCTTTTGTTTCTTCAGGGAGGTCGTAGATGCGGAATGGCATTTCGCCATGGTCGGAGGCATCGTCTTCAATTTCATCATCAAGAAGTGAATCGCTTGGACTTGTGGGCTCGGCCAACTGATGCATCATTAGGCCCATACGCCAATCATTCATGGCCTCTTGCTCCTTGATATCCATTTTGCGTGTACGCTTCGAGCTTTTCATGATCAAGTAGAGTATGAATTTGCTGCTGAAAATTATCCCCGGGATTGCGATTCCCATCGATAGTGTTAACCAGCACAGTGTATTGCATTCGAAGTCTTTGCACATTGTGCGGTCAGATTCCAGGTCTGATGAGTAAGGGCAATACAAACAAACGGTGGCACCATCTTCCTCTGAATACGCACGAGACGAAACTTCGCTGCATGCAACACAAGTTCCTGTCGAGTTATCGTGAAAAGTACCTGCAACACACTGAATGCAGCCATAAAGCACATCTGAGCCCGCGGACGATGTCAAATTGAGCTCCTCAAAAACACTGCCGTTCGGACAATCATTGCGCATGTCAACGTCGGACGACCACCCAATACCCGGATTGTTTAGTAGTGTGCTTTGTAAATGAACAGCACAGCAGAAACGAACGATGGTAAGTCTCACTTAAACCTCAATATTGCTAAGCTTATAAAAGCCGTACTTACATGTTGGTCAATAGCTTTCTCACAAGCGCAATAAAGTTCGTACTGGGGATAGATGTGATTAAGTTGGAGTCGAAATTCCTGGTCCATGACATTGCTCAGAGGTTAGCGTTGCAGCAGGAATAAGTATAGCATTCGTATCTAGGAGCAAGACTATCCCGTACATCGACTCGATCGTAGAGATGATGGGGTCAAATACGGCAGCACTGAAGTTTACAATTCGGTTGTTGCTGAGGTCTCTGTAGCATTCAGCGAGCAGATTGCAGCGTCAGTTACAAATAGGGTGAACCAGCGCTTAATTACTTCTTTAAACGTACAATGTCACGAGCCCCGTGTACGGTGTAAGGGCATCATTTGTCGTAATTGACCACAGGAAGTTGCGGCTCATGTTCCTAATACGCACATGCCACATTGTTGGAGAAAATACATAAAAGCGGACGCAGTGACCTGAAAAATATGTCACGCACAGATATACGAGGTCCAACGCAAGGAAGTTGTCCGGAAAATCGGGCATGAGGTCGATCAGATTCTGTTGAAGCTCTAAACGCTCCAGATTGGCTGGGACCGACGTCAGAGTCAGTCGATGGATATTGTTGGCAGCTAGTCTGAGCTCTTGAAGTCCGTTTACGTCTTCGAACGCGTCTTCATCAATGACTGAGATGACATTGTCGCTCAAATTCCTAATCAGTGATAAAAACTTCAGGACGTTCCTTTCAGGTCATAGTAGCAAACAAAAGCACTTACAATTTTCTCAGCGCTGACATCCCCGAAAATGCTCTGGAATTGACGGTAAAAATAGCGTTTGATGCTAGGCGCAGTTCATGGATCCCTGAAGCGTCAGCGAAAGCCTCTTCATCAATCTCCACCAGCTGATTATAGTCGAATGAGCTGCGTATGCATCACAGATTTGTGTCAGCCGAAGCCTCAAAGAAAAATCCACAGTGTACATTTCGAACATGTATCCTTCAGCTACAGCTTTCCGAATGCCAGAGGGCACATCCAGAATAAGGTTATGGGAAAAATCCAAGGCTTTCCAGGAAGATGACGCCGTTAATAACCCGTTCGGGATCGACTGCAGTTCATTAAATCTCAGGTCCAGCGTATGCAGCGCCGTCAAATTCACAAACGAGTCTCCATAAATTGTTGACACGTTGTTCTGAGCCAACAAGCTGAGCAGAAGCACGGCGGTAAGTCTCTGAACCAATAATTTTGCAAGAGCTCTTCAGCACCTACATGTACTCAAGCTTGGGCAAATTCACCAACGCTTGCGACTGGATGGTCTGAATCGTGCTCCCATTGAACGACACCGTATTCAGCACCGGGCAGTCCGCCGCCAAGCCCGTGGGCAGAACCGTCAGGTCTGTATCCGAACACCTGCACCCCGACAAAAAAAATGGTTACACAACTAAAACCCTAGTCCACGACCTCAACATCAAAAACAACAAATTCCTACAACACAGTCTGCAGATATGGCATGTTGACGAACGACTGCGTCTCCAGCTCCGTCACCGGGTTGTTCGAGATGTCTCTGCACGAAAAAAAGAGAAAAAGGACGAAAAAAACACAATAAAAACAATAAAAAGCTCAGCTCCAGCAGCCAACCACCTGCAGCACCTCCTCACTCACATGTACGAGAGGTTTCTGGCCGTCTGGAAGAGCAGCGCCGGCACAGCGGCCAGCGAGTTGTTCCGCAGGATGAGCGTCGTCTGCTGCGCCAGGTCCGAGGCCGAGAGCTGCGTCACGAGGCCGTCGGCGCCGTTGAATGCGAAGGTGAGCGTCGCGCCGCTGCCAGAAGCCGTAACATTCGTGAGCTGCCGGCCCGAGAGCTCCAAACTGCAGCAGCATACAATTACGGGGAATTCCGGTCAATGACGTCCGTAGATTGTCAATTGCGGCGCCGATACGCGGCGGATGCGGGCGATTCGGGTGTCTATGGACAGCCCAGACGACGGCGGAGAAGGCGGCGCTTCTTCCCGTACCATTCGACGCGAGGTGCCGCCGCCACGAGCGCCGCAAGCTGCAGCACGCGACTGCAGAGACGCCGCATGTCGGTCGCTTGTTTTTTGAACTGAGCTCTTTGAGGTTTGGCGGTTCTATATTCGCAATTACTTTGTAGTAATTTCACTTCTAACCTTGAAGTTAGAAACGGTACAGTGTACCGTTTCCGCCCATTTCCATCGGGAGCTTGCGTTGACGCTGCATGCGCATAGGACGTTCGCGCAGCTCGGCGGCATGTTCCTGCAGCCGCGACAGACGCAGACGGAGCTCCACGGCTACGCGGTGCGTGCTGCTGACGGATATCCGCGAGGTGTCACGCGAAAACCGCGCGCTCAGCGTCTTTTTTGCGGCCGGGACGGCGCCTAACAGGTGGAGTTCAGCCCCTTCATGGACAACTTGGTGGCGGTGGGCACGGCGCAGTACTTCGGCATCGTCGGCAATGGCCGCCAGCAGGTGTACGAGTTGATGCCAGCCGGGGGACTCGCTCCGGTGCGTTGCGGGGGTTGCGGTGAATGCAGGGGCCGGGTATCGAGCTGATGGAGGTGGTGAACCAGGTTCGGGCGTTCGATACGCCCCAGGGAGTGTACGACTGCTCGTGGAGCGAGAACCACGGGCAGCAGCTCGTGAGCTCGTGCGCTGACGGGTCCGTGAAGCTCTGGCACCTGCAGACGCGCGACCAGTTCCCGATCCAGAACTACCACGAGCACAAGCAGGAGGTCTCCGGGGTGAACTGGAACGTGGTGGCGAAGGACTCGTTCGCGTCGGCGTCGTGGGACGGCAGCGTCAAGATCTGGAAGCCGGAGGTGCCGCACTCGGTGCTGACGCTCGCGGAGCACTCGAGCGCGGTGTACAATGCGGTCTGGAATACGCAGAATAACTCGCTGGTCGCGTCGTGTTCGGGAGACGGCACTGTGAAGATCTGGGACCTCAACAGCGCGCGTTCGGTTACGACCATCGCTGCGCATGGCAACGAGGTGCTCGCTCTCGACTGGAACAAGTACAACCAGTTCGAGGTCGTCTCCGGCTCAGCCGATTGCTCCATCAAAGTCTGGGTAGGCCTTTAGCCCATCGTCCCCCCATTTCCGCGGGAGGAATCGATCTCTCACTTGCTTTTCTGCTGCAGGACATCCGGAACCCAGCTCGAGAGGTGCGCATGCTCCCCGGACACAGCTACGCCGTGAAGAAGATTAAGTGCTCGCCACACGACCCGGACGTGATCGCGTCCGTGTCCTACGACATGTCGGTCGGGGTCTGGAACTCCAAGTCGCCGTACCCGCGACTCCAGAACGCGCAGCACCACTCGGAATTCGTCTTCGGCTTCGACTTCAGCCTCTTTGTGGATGGTCTGGTGGCCTCATGCTCCTGGGACCGGCGTGTGGCCGTGTGGAACTACTTCGGAGGCCCGCCGCCGTCGCCGCCGCGCTAAGTTCGCAGTACATGTAGCTAGTTAACCCTCCATAACCCGATCACATTCACCGCTGTCAAGAGCTTAGACAAGAGCATCGCCGAGCATGGAGACGCCCAAGAAGACGGGCTTCTGGACGCAGCACGTGGACCCCAGCAGCGGGGTAAGCGCTTGCATCGCTTCTATAGACGCCGCTGTGCATCCCGGTCCAGTTCGTTCCGCTAACGGGCGCGTGTTCATTGCGGCATTCGCTGCCAAACCTCGCTCCATGAGCTGCAGCGCACGTACTTTTTCAATATGGCGCTGGGACGCAGCTACTGGGAGCTGCCGGCCGAGCTGCTGGGCCAAGTCAAGAAGCCGACGCTGGATGCTCTGCGGGAGTGGGATCCGGAGACGGCGGAGCGCAAGTACGGCGCCGCCAACCAGCACGCAGGCCACGAGGACGAGGAGCTGCGTCGCAAGCGGGAGGAGGCGCTGGCCAAGTCCCGCACCGAAGCTGCCGAGGCCCAAGCTGCCTCGACGAAGCTCTCGCTGGAAGAGAGGATGGCTCAAGCCGCCCAGAAGAGGAAGGCGGCGGAGGTGCAGAGCGGCCGCCCGCAGTCCTCCAGCAGCAACGCGGACGGGTCCAACGAGTACCTGGCGCTGGTGCGGCAGCTGCAGCAGCACGACGACGGCGAGGAGGGCACCGGCGGCAAGTGGCTGGTCAGGTAGACAGCTCCAATGCAGGGACAGATGAAGCCTATACTTTATTTCAGAGCGAGCGCTGTGATGTCTCGCTGCTCGTCCTCCGTGCTCCCTAAGAGATCCGCGTTGCGTGTCGCTTCTGCAATGAATGAAAAGGGAGCGGAATACCGACAAAAAGCTTTGAGCATTTGTGGTGCAGATGGGGAGGGGTGACGTGACAGCTGCACGCACCCGCTTGTAGGCCTGGTACCGGTCCTGGAAGGAAATGGACTTCTCGTCGTGCGCCGCCGGCTTCTTGGGCTTGAGGTCGAAGAGCTCCTGGATGAACGGCATCTTGGCCAGCACGCACTTCCACACCACCAGCCAGCTGAGGCTCAGCGTGAACAGCACGATGCACACGGCGCCGGACACGTACGCGCCGGTCACCACCAGCTCCTCCAGCCCCATGCGCCTTGGTCGCGGTTTTCCAATAGTGAGGCCCACTGTTCTTCGCGACGAGGCGTACTTAAGGGTTAAGTTCGCATGCATCTTGGCTTCAAGTTGATATGGGTACTCCTCTGAGCAGCAGTGCAAGTGAGAACTCGAGCGCTACGGATAATGGTACGATGTGCATGTATGTTATTGTATGGGCGGCTACTGGGCCGCGGCTTCCCGATCAAAATCTCCAAAAACTGAGGACGGACCTGCCGTCGCTCGAAGCATGTGAGCTCAAGTGAAATGCCCGTTGCTGCTGGTAGCCAAAGACTTGCTCTGCTGCGGCATTTTAGCGAGTTGCACTCGCGCCGCCTTGAATTTGCTCGACGCGAACGGAGCTCTCGACTGCAACTTTAAAACAGCAAGCGGCGTCTCGGTCGCGCGCGCGTTGATCCTGATCTGGTGCGGCAGGTCCACTCCAGCATACGCGCGCGCTTGGGGCGGAGCCGCCTCAGCTGGACGTACTCGTCTATCTCTTGCTTCTTGACGCGCCTCTCTTCAGTCTCAAGATCTCTCGCGCGCTGCTCTCGCTCCCTCTCCAGCTCCCGCTTGGTCTTCCGGAACACCAGCGGCCTCGCCAACGGTTTAGCAGCAGGCACCGCTTGCGGGGGCTCCTGAGTCTCCGTTATTCGTCTCCTTGGGCTGCTCGTCCGGGGCATCTCGCTGATCAATCTGGCGCACGTCTCCCGGTGCTCCTGCGTCACCAGCGAGCTGTGCAGCGCGCGACTGTGCAGCAGCAGCCCCGTCATGAAGCGCCACGACCTCCTCGGCGCCACCTTCGAGCGTCCTTGCCCCGTCATAGCCACGCCAATAGATACTCCTGCAGTACGCAGCAATTGACACACCGCGATATCAGTTCCCACGTCACAGCATTGCAGCGGCAAGAGGCGCCACAAAATGCAACGGCTCGCACCGGTTGCAATTCTATCAGCTAGTGCTGCTGATGTCGTAGCTGCAGCTGAACTCAAGGCGGTGCGGAGACGGAGACGCGCAGACTCCGGTGTAGTGACTCGGAGGTGGGAGTTTGCACTCTGCTGATGGACCACCCGGGCCATTTGACGTTCGGATGTTTGAATTCAAAAAGTTGCACAAGCGGATGGTGTGCACCACGTAAATATCAACTTACGTGGTCCACCTACCCCAAAACGAACTTACAACAACAACAAAATCAACTTACGTGGTCCACCTAACCTAAACACCGAACTTACGCCGCACTTAGCAGACGACTAGCCCCCCCTTGCAGCCAGATACTGGAGCTGAGGGAGCTGAGCATGGAGGCGCTGCAGGACAAGAAGGTGGAGTTCTTCTCCATGGAGAACATGAAGCACAACGAGAAGGCGGTGGAGTACGCACACACGTCCATGTGCGTCATCGCCGGCTGCATCGCGGGCATCACAGGCATGACGGGGCTGCAGGGCTTCGCCTTCCTGGCCGCCGCCTACGTGTTCACGGCCGTGGCGCTCTGGGTCTTCAAGCTGGGGCTGGACGTCAAGGTCTACTTCAACACCAGCGCGCTGTCCTTCATCTTCGCGGGCGTCATGTCGCAGGCGCTGTCGTTCATCCTCTTCTGGACGCTCTCCTACGGACTCGTGCATATTTATTGACCGACCCAGCGCTCAAGACGAGAAGAAGACACCAAGCAGCTACACGTTGGACCCACTTGCTCTGCCGTTGCAGACCACAGTGCAAGATGCAATGCAGCAGAAGGGGGGTAGCCATTCCGTTGCGGTACTTCCTGCAACGTGGCTGCATTGCATCACTAGACCACAAGAGGATATCGTAATCTTACCCCACACGTCTTGCGTTGCGTACTTCCCATGCAGTCTTCGCTGTGGTTGATCCTGCAGCATTTGGCCTTGCGACCGTCTGCACGTCCAAGAGGGCAGCACGTGCCGATCGCTTCACTCGAAAGAAGAAGAAAAAAAAAATAACAACAACAACAATGCTGTTGCGGCCTATATTGACTGCTGCCGCCGCCTACTTGCGCGGGGCCTGCTGCGCCTCCTGCATCTTCTGCTGCATGATCATGAGCACGGCCTCGAGCATGTTGCGCTTGCCCTCGATGACGGTCTTGAGCTGCTCCGTGTTGCTCTGCAGGAACTCGACTTTCCGGTCCATGAACTGCTCGGCCTTGCCCGCCGACTGCTCCACGAAGTAGCCCGTGCCCACGTCCACCAGCACCTCGTCCTTGCTGGCCAGCCGTCCGGGCACGAACATGGAGGCCGTGAGCGGCACCAGCACCTCCTTGCTCAGATCCGCGGCCGCCAGCGCCTTGAGCGCCTCCTTGGACTCGCTGAAGCGCGCCTGGGCCTCCCGCAAGCCGCCGAAGGACGCCGTGAGCTGCTGCAGCTCCTTCTCCAGCTGTCCCTTGAGCGCGTTCAGCTGCTCCAGCGACAGGTCCACCAGGTTCACCTCGCTCTGCGGCGTCGCCATATCGCCCCGATGATACTCTGGAAATGGCGTGCCCACCAACGAAAGCAGGGCGGGGATCGCGGTGTTTCCGCCAATCACAGGCGCCGAAATCGAGTTATAGCCAATCAGAGATTTTGCGCATGTTGTTTTGACCAATTACAGCGCCGAACACGGCTAGTCCGAGTCGCTCGCGCCGCTGTCCTCGTCGTCCGCGCCCAGGAAGTTCCAGAGCTTCATGGCCACCTCCGCCGCTCGATCCCGTCGCTGCTCGTCCGTGAGGGACTGACCCTGGTCGCGGACGTTGCGAACTTCCGAGATGAGCGCGCTGAATTCCGCCATATCGAGGTCGTCCTCGTCGCCGCCTTGATGGGCGTCTCCTGACGCTGCGTCGGGCCCTCCAGCGATCTCCAGAGCCTGCAGCAGTGCTTGAAGCCGTGAATCATCGGTAGAAGCGTCCTGTTCTTCAGCTGCCTCCCCAGCAGTATCAGCAGCCTTGGAAGCGTCGTCCTTGTCCTCCACTTGGTTATCACTCTTCAGCTCCGCGCTCTTCTCCTTCGCTGCATCCACCTCCGGCGCTGCCTGCTCCACCTTTGCAGCCGCTGTTGCCTCCTGCTTGGGCGGGTTCATCTCCATGGAGCGCCACATGTTGCACTGCAGGGCCTCGAGCACGCGCTCGACGCCGTGCTTCTCGTCGATGACGCTGTCTTCTCCGTGCTCGCGCTGCCGCGCGTCCAGGTCCACGAACTCGAAGCCGTTGTCCTGGCACCAGCCCTCGATCTTCTTGACGCTCTCGCCGGTCGCCGACGTCGTGGCCGCCGCCAGCACACACACGTCGTACGGCACGACGTCCACCACGCGCTTGGCGAAGCGGTGCACGTGCAGGAAACTGTCTCGCTGGCCGGCGTCCACCACGCACAGCAGCGCCTCGTACTCGTGCAGCTCGTGCTGCAGCGCCGGCTCGGGCGCGTTGTCGCGCACCTCGTGCACGTGCAGCTCCACGGACGCGCGGTAGTACTTGGTGCGCAGGCTCAGCACCGCCGCTTCCGCGGCCTGCGGCTCGTGTCCACTGAGCTCTCGCAGCTGGGAGACCAGCGCCCGCTTGCTGTCGCGGTCCGGGCCCAGCACCAGCAGCCGGGAGACTTGAACCTCGCTAGTCGCCATCTCGGGATGACGCACTCGACGTCCTCGTGTCTCTTCAGATTCACAAGTGACGGCGATACGATGAGCGGAGCCATCGTTCGGATAAGTACGACGGAGTGTACCACTGAATTTGGTTAGCTTAGAGCTACTGAACGTGTTCTGCGTTGCTGTGCTAGTACTTCGAAGTAAGTAATATTCTCGTCTCTAATAGGCAAGGTGGAGCTGAACGAATGGGAGGTGGCGGACGTGCTTCCGTCGGCATACTCGACTACTGAGGTCGTATGTATGCAGGGCTCCCGATTATGGTATTGTTATTTATCGTGAGCATCTACACAGCACAAATAATGTTATTGAATCTGGTCGTTGGACTAATAAATAATGTCATTCCCAGCGACCATCAAATACATAAGTGCATAAATAAACAATATATTACCATTTATCTCGTAGCTTCATCTACCGTCTGGGCCGACCAATACTGCTCATTTTGGTGAAGGAAGAGCAGCATCTCCAGCGTGATCGGCTGCAGGCGGTGTCGCTCTTGGCCGTAAGTCATCCTCGCGACGCAAAAAAAAACGCTTCGCCGCATTCGAAGTACGAGGGATGCTTCCGAGTAACTCGCACCTTGGCTCCAAAGCTTCTAAGCGGCGTCGCTTTTGGAGCTGCTCTACAAACGAGCCCTCATCACCACTCTGTGCGTCTTGGGCAACACTGGATGGCACTTGGCCGCTCGCATCATCACAGCGAAATGGTCGCAACACAGCCTTCTCGCCTCGCGTGTGGCGGTTCGCTTTCCCTCCCAAGACCCGAAAGCAGCCCAACTCGAAGTCAGGGCTGTGCACGATGTCGGCCCGGGGTCCTGTTGTATACCATAAATTTCTTTAGAGCTTATTTACTGTTAGCCTGCCAATAAATAAAAAGAAACTTACCGATATACGTGGCGTAGTGTGGTTTCATGGTGATTAACCCATCAAACCACACTCGCACATCTAGCAAACTCACGTTGTATCCTTGAAGGGCCTTGGACACAGACTCGATTTTCTTGAGGTCCTTGAGCAGTGCTCGAAGCCGCTTGTTGCTTGCCGGCGCGGGGAGAACGTCCACCAGCGCCTCATCCGTCGTGTCGAGGTGCTCAAGAAGACGAAAATAGTGATGCACCATAGCAAAAGTCGAGCTCCATCGTGTGTCTTGCCGAATAACTGGGCGAAGCGGGGTCTTCAGCCTACACAAAAGAAGACCCATTTTACAAAAATAAAATTGTGAATAATATAATTTGCTACCGCATAAATGTGAAACTGATGCCACCTTACATTAACTCACCTGAGCTTCGCCGACTGCTTGAGCGTCCGAAGTTTCAACATCAAAGATTGAACATTGGCCAGATCTTTCTCGTGCTGCTCCATGTCGGTTTGAACAGCGCGGTTCAGTTGGTCACTGGTGCATCCTACTAGAGGAACACCCATGCGTGTTACCAGAAGTCGGTTCACCGCGCAGTTATCGCCCACTAAGAATAGACAATCCTGTCGTGTTGGGATACGCTAGATTTTTGCACAAATGTACAAAGGCACACTCCCTCGACAACACCCACCGAGTCGCAATAACTCGGTAGGATTGTCGGGTAAGGTTAAGAACCCGAAGGCCCTACTCCACACCCGTTCCTCGGGCTGATCGTTTCCCCTTGTGCGCCGTGGTTTCCTTTAGGCTAACCCACAAAGCCCAGCACCCCTAGCCACGAGCTACGGCTAGGATGTTCTCACGCAAACTCACTCCTCGCAGGCCCTCAGAAGGAAGGGTCCCAGCCTTTTACGGCTTGATACGAGGTTGCCGGAGCTAAATTCCGGCGGGAAGTAATAAAAGGGTGGCGCTCTGCCTTCACCAATATGTGGCGATAACTCGCCCTAACCCTGACACATAATCCACAGTCTCTTGGATTTGCCAGGATGAACACCAACTACAATACTAGTAGCAGTATCCACCGACAGGCATGATCCTCCCGACCAGGTTTATCCAGACGCAAACGGGAACTTACCGGATGCCGAACGTCGCCCTTGTGTAGTTGAGAGGAAAAGCTGTTCTGTTTATTAATGCCCGGAGGCTATCCTAATATATCTTCTTTTTCCTAATGTCCTATACAAATATCAAGTATAAATGTGTCCGTTTTTGGAACTCCCGCGGCTGTCCTAATAGTCGGCGACCCCTGACGATAACTCAACTGCAAGTTGAAATGTCGCTGTCAATAAGTCTTGACAGCGACGGCTCGGAGGTACGCCATTTCTCTTTGCTGGATTCCGGCTGTTACGCCCTGTCTCAGTGGTGTGGCGCACTAAAACCAGATGTGACGTCGTGTCGTCACCGATCATTCCTGGCCAACCAGCGGGCGCCAAATCTGATCGGAGTTGTTCCGACAACTCCCTGGCAATTCCAGGCGGCACACAGCGGCGGGCTTTCACGACGTAAACCCAACACCACAATCCGTCATCTGCTTACTGTAGTACGCGAGGCAGCATGACGGCGAGGAACTCGTAATGCCCACGCGCAGAGAGGCCCTCGTCGAGCGTGTTCAGTAAGAGGGCCATGCAGAGGAGGGGTGTCTTCATGATGCCGTCCACCTCGTAGCAGGCGAAGACGGCGATGAAGTGCTTCGACGCGTGGCTCCAGCCATCAAAAATGAGCCCAAATCGTGCGGTCATCTCGGTGGCGATGAGGCGCTCAACAATCCGAGTGGCCCTCGTCGAGCGTGTTCAGTAAGAGGGCCATGCAGAGGAGGGGTGTCTTCATGATGCCGTCCACCTCGTAGCAGGCGAAGACGGCGATGAAGGCCTTCCATGGCGCGTAACGTGTCTCGACACAGGGGGTCTAAATTGGAGTAACTTGGGAACACAAAAATAGTCAGACTAAAATTAGGTATCATATTCAGAAGTAGTCATGTAGAGCTCACCGCCTCGCAGCTTGGTTCTCGCAGAAATGCGGTGGTAGGTTGTTCTTCACGATCTAGTCGAGCCAACCGTACACGGTCTGAGCTGAGCGTCGAATGTAGTTCAGCATTGAGCCGGTCTCAGCTGTTGGCACAGCCAGCATTACAGTATCGTAGTCTGGGTGCTCCCGGCGCACGTGCTGCATGAGGTTCGTGTGATCGTTTCAGCGGGTCTGCTTCCGCACCGTGCCGCAACGACAGCGAAAGTACTCTGAGATGGTCTCGTCCATGTCGTCACGGCACGGACGGAATTAGAACCCCGCTACTTGGGCTGGGGTGAAGGTGGCGTGGCGGGGGCGCGGGGCGAAGGCCATGGTGGTTCGGGGGCTGATGAGAGTGCTGGGGCTTGGCTCAAGTTTAGAAGTAAGAGCGCCTGTCAGACGTGGTGGAGTCCTGACGTGTCAAACTGTTGGTCCGCGTGAAGGTTTCCCTTTCGAGCAAGTCTGGCTGGCTGTGAGATGCCCATAATGGTAAAGAGGTTCAGTTTATCAATTATGAAAGATGATCCCCAAAGGCAATAAATTATTTATTCTGTACAGGTATCCGAGAAAATAAATATATTTATTTTTTCATAAGAAATTATTGCAAAGACCTTACCATAATCGGGAGCCCTGTATGTAGGTACATGTATGTCGCCTTTATGTTTGCTAGTTTGCTGTGGGGGCTCGAACGTTGAGTCACCCTCCGTTGTTGAATTTCCTTCCCAGCTGGTCTTCCATTGGGTGCCTTCCAAAACCCACATAAAAAAGTTTAATCACTAGGGGTAGGGCGCATTAAAGGGGTCATTAAACGGGCTGATTAAACTCGAGTTCTTTGATCCCACCAAAAAGTGGTCGGACCAAACAACTCGTTTGATCACCCGTTTATCAGCTTTAATGCGTTCCTCATTCAGCAACCGATTAAAGAGTGTCTTGAATTCAGTATACCTTCAAACTGACCCTGTATAAGCAAACTCCCGTTTGAATTGAAGTTCGAATGATCTTGTAAGGGCATCGCTGGATTTTGCACGCGTGGGTTTCGCGCCCAAAGCGAACCCCTCATTTCAAGATTGGCCGCCAGCTCCTTCAGCGCACCTGTTGTGGGTGTTGACGGCCATTAAGGCGTGCCTCCGGAACGCCAACGGAAAAGGCTATTGTTCTACGACTGACAAATACAAGTACGGGTTGTAGAGAGCGCTACCAATCAGCCAGAACGTGAATCCAAGCGACCAAGCGTTGACAAACGTGGGAACCAACTACGGTGCGTGCTACTCCGTTCTTAGTTAGCGAGAGAATCCTCAACCTGTTGTGTGGCTTGTATGTGTAGGTGACACGCTGACCGGGACAAGCTCGAACACTTTGCGAGCGCTAAAGCTGGATAGACTCGCGAACGAGAATATCGCGGTACGGATTAATTGCTCAAACTTATGCGCGCTGTTCTAACCGTATTTGTTATCGTGTTGATTTCGCTGAAGCTTCGGTGACAAGGATGAGCAGTTTGAGGAAGCGATCTGTATCAAACTGTAATGATGAAAGCCCGCACCCAAAAAGCGGAAGACAGCTATTCCGCCTGACGGGCACTGCCCAGTGCTCCAATCAGGGTTGGTTGTAAGACACCCTTTAATTGTGAAGGCAGCAACGATACAAGTCCAAACACTGGCCATGTTCGAGTTGGCATCTTCCGCGGAGACGTCTCCGCCCCCTACTAGTGCGTCGCAATCAACATATGCGTCCATCATCGCCATTTGGTCTCCGCGTTCGGTCACGGTGTCTGACCCGCCATCGGATGCATTGTCGCCGTGCTCGAATACGTTGGCCACGATATCATATTGCCCTGGATTGGCCCCATCGAAAGAGGTCTCGTGCTCACCAATCCCAAATTCGGATCCATCGACCACAGCTGCGTGCCCAACACGTCTGAAGTCTGCTTTACCGGAAGCTCCCACCACAAGTTATCAAATCCAGTCCCCGGCACAGAGCTCACCGTCGTGTTCACGAAATGCTGAAGGGGTACGGCGCATTCGCAGCCCTCGCACACCGGAAGGTGAAGTGCCCAGGTGGTTTGTGGATGCGTTTGAGTCTGATGGTTACGACTCCGAGGGCCTCGAACTCATTTCGCATTTGAGTCCGCCTACGCAATCAGTCAAACATGGTAACAATCAAAGGCAGGAGTTATTCCGCGAGACGTGGGTAGCGGATAAATGGCCGAGCGATGTGGAGCGTCTTAGCAAACAATGGAACCCCCACAAATGGAAGTTTCCCCCCGTAAGTCTCGGGATACGAAATGGGGCCGGATGTGGATGTGAAACCCGATGCAATGCTGGTTCCTGCCTGAATGCTAAGGAAAGTCGATTTTGCAGTGATCAAAATTGTGCTTTTGGCGGTATTTGTGGTAATTCGCTAGGAGAACACCCTTCTCTGATGATTGCGAGGAGTTCGCGCACTGGTATGCGCGGCTTGGTGGCGAGTGCTGCTATTACTGCCGGGGAGGTACTTGGAGAGTACTTAGGCCATCTTGATTTGTTCGGCCCGCCATGCCGAAACGGCCCTCCCAACGAAGGGTTTCGGATGCACCTCAAGACGCGCACAACGGGGAACAAGCACGTGGGTATCGACGCGCTGGAGCGAGGAGGTCTGTTACGCCTGATGAATCATGCATGTGATCTTACAGCAAGATTTCATGAGGTGCAGACTGGCACACACCTCACTGTTGTTGCTGTGTCGGTACGGGATATCGAAGTCGGTGAAGAGGTCACTGTGTCGTATAGAGACAGACTGTGGTTTGTATGTAGGTGTGGCTGGATTGGGTGTCAACGTCGCGATATTCAGCACCTTCTTGACGTCCCCCACTACCATGACACGCTTTGAGCAGGGATCGCGCGTTGTGCAATCAGAGGCTGCAGTTGAGGTTTTATTGTCATATATACTGAACTCTAGTTACTTGGATCTTCAACGACACTGTGAGGTCGATTACTGCGTTGCCGTGTGTTTGTGTAGCCCTCATTCTTCGATCTTCCCGCAAGCCGAAACTTGAACAAACATGGCGGGGGTAAGACGCACATCCACTGAAGCATATTAATTTAACCCTTTTGGCAGACATAGATTTGAACGCTATGACAGCGGGGAAGGCGAGCAGGATACAACAACTACACCGTCCAAGAGCAAATGCTTCTTTGTCAAATTGTGGAGAAGATCGTCCCCCTCGGACGTAATATGTGGGAACAAGTAGCTGCTCAGTACAACGCAAACCGTACCAGGTCATCGCCGGAGCGAGACTTCGAGTCTCTTCGCAGGAAGTTCAAGAGTTTGTACTGCAAAGCTAAGCCAACAGGCCAAGGAGAGGTACCGCTTCGTCTAAGACCGGTCGTGTGGGCCAAAGAGCTTCAGGTCCGGATTGAAGAAGCGGGAGGTGTGCACACTCTGCATGACGGGCTGGATGGAGGAGAGGACGACATGACGTTCGAGGCCGAGGTGGATGAAGCTACAAATTCGAGAACTCCCTCACGGAGTAGTGCTACTGAACAGGCGTCGTTCTCAACCGTCGCTGGCGGGGGCTTTGATGTTTCAGATGACTTTGATAGTGACGGTGCCACAGCCGACAGTGGGGATGAATCGGACGTTGCCATCATCGCCATCGGGGACGGGAACGAAGGAGCCCTTCCTGGGACCTCGCAAGCGAGGGGGGAGACGAGATAAGTCAATATGCACAACGTACGACCACGTCAACAGCTCCAGCTTCTAATACGCCTCTCATCGGCACCATTATGACCGCATCTGGGTTGGTGGACGCCAGCTTAGCCGCCGACCTCGATCTATCGGTCGATGGTTTATCTGAAGGTGCTAGGCCAGCTACGGGCATAACGGCTGCTCAATCCGAGGCGCCGACTCCAACGTCTGCCGCTCGAGCACACACTTGTGTCAATTCAAATGAAGACGTCGGGAACACCTTAAGACAGGGCACCGTTACTACCGATTTGAGTTTGAGAGGTGCACGAGCAGGGGGGCGGCCGAAAACACCACGGCGCGAAGCGATCGCGACAACGGCCACGCCAGACGGACCAACGCTGCATCGCGATGCCGGTCGCGAAGAGCAAGATGCCCGTGAAACGGATGAAAATCGAAACCTAAACGTCATTAGTAATCGTCTTGGTGGTCAAGATTTGCGCGTCTTTCGTGACAATATTGAAGCCATGACCCAGAACATACTGAACGCTAATGGCAAGCGTTCTCCGACAGAAGCATTGCGGTCGGATGGATCGAGCAGCGCTCCATCGTATGCGAAGTCAAAGCGAGTACGTGCTAAGCAACGCCTCGACGAAATTCAACGAGAAATTGACGAGATTGAGCGGAAGCAGACAGCTTCGGGTGGTGACCTCATGAGCATGATGCTTTTACTTCAAAAGGAAAGTGACCGGCGTGCCGAGGCGGAAGAGCGTCGTCGTAGAGCGGAACGAGACGAGAGGCAGGAGGCTGAAAAACGAGAGCGAGCCGAGCAAGAAGAGAGCCGTCGAGCAGAAGCAAAAGTAGTTGAGCAACGCAGGCAGGACGACCTCGAAGCTGCCCGACTGCTGCGAGAAGAGCAACGTCAACGGGAAGCTGCCTGTCAGACACGACTGGATCAGGATCGCGAAGAAAACAAGCGTCGTTATGAGGAGCGGATGGCCCTGGACCGAGCTGAAGCAAGACAACGACACGAACAAATGATGATCGTACTGAAGAGCCTACAGCCGAAGTGAGATACGATGATGGAGAGCATGATTCCGTAGGTACTGCAAGTACTGTATATCAGAATTGGGTTCTAGTAGCTAATAGGATAACTGGTTTGCGCCTACTGCAAACGTATGTATTACCTGTTGCCTTCCCTACCATGTACAAACGTGGTGCGGATCTGACTTACTTCGATTGTTCGAACTCGATAATTAGCTAGTCGAAACAAGTTGTCTAGTCGAAGTTTGCGCTTTTCTTTATCATACGGTAAAGGATGCAGCAACCGACGATAAACTTTCTCGACGGATCCCATACCCCACTCTGCGGCTTGGCGAACAAAGGTGTTAGCGTTAGATTTAAGCTGGGCAACCGCTCTGACTGAGGGGACTAGGCGACCGAGATCGCCCTCCTTCAGTGGGGTCATTATACGGCCCACCATGTCATTACCACATGGGAATGCACTATCAGCAATGACACCGTAGCGATTATCCAGGTTGAGTAGAGGGTCCAACAGCTTCTCTCGAAACTCAATGCTTGTCTCGGAGTCGTTCCAACTCCCCGGACAATTGTGCTTGCTCCATACAATTAGGCCGTCAGCACTAAAGCATAATGTCCCCGTTACATATACCGCATGTAACCAGCCGTTGTAATGCGCATTTTGTAGGTCTCTCTCTGAAGGTTCCTGCACCTAGCCAAGTAGTAATGCTTATATCAAGACACCACACAGTACTTAGTCACAACTTTTAACGCATACATAACTGACGATGAGTGAACTTACTCGGTAATTCTTCCCATCAATAAAACCCCATGTAAACTGGAGAAGCGGTGCCCGAGCTGCCGTGAGCCGCGCCAAAGCTTTCTGACGAGATAGGGTAGGCCAAACGATCCTAGCAGGCGGAAACCCCGCCAGCGCCTCCTTCATAGATTCTTCCGCACCAGACAAAACACGACTTAACGTGGAGTTGGGGACACCAAACATAGAGCAGAGGGACTTGTGCTGCATGGACCCCACGTAGAAGGCTAGTACGAGCCCAAGCACTTGATGCTGGTGCTGTAGTTTCCTCGGCCGGCCTCCTTTTGGTTGAAAGCGTGGAATGCGATAGAACGTCGAGAAACGCTCCAGTAATCGGTTGAACGATCGTCTGCAAATGGTTTTAGCATACAGATATAGAACAGATTAGATTACAGCACAGCCGCCCTCTTTAGCGTCGACGAGCTAGTACCTGCACAAACTGGTCACGTTGATGAAGTTCTCGTCGTTTCCAAAGTGCCAAACGTACATCCACGGTGCTATATCTGGTCTTGGAAGGCAGGGAACGGTAGGATAGTGTCGTATGCGAACAAGACGAGCGTGCTCAAGTCGCATCAGCTCTTGTTTCAGTCGCCGACGCAGATCATTGAGAGTAACAGTGATTGCAGCTACTCGCCGCCGAGTCTGGATAGCCACTAGTAGGGTCAGCACGGTGTTCTCGTCTCGCATCTTGGTTCGACCGTCCAGGATGAAAGCGCTTTCGGATCAATAGCGCCGCGCATGGGTTGCCGAGAAGGGGGGGGTGCTGCTTTTCGCGCCTCTTCAGATGCTTAGATATAGAGAAACGCGAATACAAAATTTGTCCTAATCAATACTGTCACGTTTGGCTGCAATACAAACTTGAGGTTAACATCAGGTCCCTGGGCGTTTTCACCAGGACACATTAAACGGTTTTTATAGGTTTTGGGCGTCGGTTTTCGATGCGACCCTTTAATCCAGGATAAAAGCTGATCAAGAGTGGATACATGTAAAAGGGGGCATCAAACTGAGTGGCATTAAACCGTTTTATGTAGGTTTTGGAAGGCACCCATTGGTAACCTCTGATCCACCTTTTAGAAATCGCTTGGCGTTCAGCCGTCATTCTTCCTTTTTGCAAGGCAGCGCTCGCAATTGACGGACTGACTACGCTTTGGGCAAGTTTTGATCACTCTCTTAAGAGGCCGAAAAAAACGAGCGCAATACTTCGAAGTACAACTCATAATCGGACACAAAACAATCGATCTGGTGAAGCTTAGGTAAATGTAAAACTAAGCGCTAAAACTAAGCCCTTGCTTAGCGCGAGCGCTTAGTCTACCTAAGCTTCACCAGATCGATTGCTTTGTGTCCCGATTTAGTTAAATTGAGAGAATTTTAATTATTGTTCTTCAACAAACGCACTTTTATTAGTACTGCCCGCAGGATACAATTCAATAAGATACTGTACTGTCGGACCTCTGTTCTCACTACTATGTATCCAAGCATTCTTGCTACTTATGAATCCAAGCAAACTTGAATGTGTAATCAGTTCCTATCCGTTGCATACCAAAAATAATTAGAAGACAGTTTACGAGATATCGTGCTGTATGTGTGAACGTACCCAGTTGTGGAATAGTGGACTGCAATAGCAATACTGTAAAAATTACGATCTTGCACTGAATTTTGGCCCAACTACTAGTAACGGCGTACCCAAGATGCTGTATCGGAAAATTGTAAGACATTTTGTGAAGTGTCCATATCAGCAGGACAAACAAAACACCCTCCAGCATCCCGTAAATTTGAATGTGACCAACGACTTTCCAAAATTCGCACTCGTTTAGACCCTCCAACTGCGAATAGAATCTGTGGTTGGGCCAGTAAAAAAGAATTACCAGGTAACAACCTGACACAAAAGGAAATTATTAGTAGAGTGAAATGCCGCATTGTTGGAAAAGCCTATTCTTGCGTAGCCACTCACTGTATGCCGCTGGAATAATCGCCTTCGAGAATTCGGTTAGTAGCAAGAACTCCACGAAAAACATAACCTGGAGAACTTTGTGAAGCAGGGAATGGCGCTGCTGGGGCGACATCTGCTCTACGAGTGTCAATGTTGTGATGTCAGAAACGGATGCACTATCTTTCAGAGATGCGTGTTGTGAACGGATCAAATCCCCAACAGGACAATTTGGCACGAGTCCGATATTGCTTTCAACTCCTATGGGAGCTACACGAGTAATACCTGCAAAATTCGTAATGGAGTTGGTTGAACTTCCAGATAGTCGAAATATATCAGACTTCGATATGAACGATCTTTTGGTCGGCATTGTCGGCTCTGTTAGCTCCGGGTACCTTGAGGCAATCTTCAGCGCACAGGCGATGGCTTGGTCGGTACTCTCGTTGGTAGTGTTCCGAATGTTCTTAAGCATGAGACTCAAGTCAAATACGGACGTCAACATCTGGATAAAGTCTAATGTGGTAAGCATGGCACTGCTTTTGACGGATTGTAGATGTTGCATTGTTGACGAGATAAATAGCGCGTGAGTGACCTCAATGTTGAAAGTAACCAGCTCAGGTTTCAAATCATCCTTCCCGCGCAGAAGCCGGCAATACGCATTCTTCTGAATTATCTTGAATACTGGTACAAGAGCGGCTACAGGTGTTTGCCATACGGCCGTAACTTGTTGAAAAATTATGTTGAACGCTATATACACCACTCCAGCTGATGTTGACATAATCAATAGCGTTGAGAACCGACGCACTTCCTGTAGAACTTCGCTATGCTTGCGTAGGAATTCACCCTGGGTCAACTTTAGAGATAACGCTAGCGTCCAAATCCAGGGACCAGATAGCCAAATCAGTGTGAATGGAAGCGGGTACCACAACAGTAGCACCAGGAACAATGCAGATCCGCATTGTTCCTGGTGCTACTGTTGTGGTACCCGCTTCCATCTACAACAATTGCTGATGCTATTGCAGTGCATATATGTGTACGTCCAGAAATGTCCAGCTCGGGCACATACAAGCAAAACATCCACGAGAGTGCGTACGAATCAAAGATGGTCACCAATGTTCCACGAACCCAAACCGTCCCGCTGTGCGCTAAGCCAAGATCTGGAGATTGCATTGGCAATGCATCAACAACTGCCGCACAAATCAATGGAAGCAACGGAAGTGTTCCCAATACCATAAGCGAACGCCATACACAAGTCGATTCGCGATATTTCTTCATGGAAACAAGTCGCTCAACTGAATAACTACCGTGTAATTCTACTTGGATAGATTCCCATCTCTGTACAAGCACCCGAACAACAGTGGCTACTTGAGCACGAAATCCACTCATTTGTGTACTGTGATCCACCCAGGCAGCGCCTGAAGTGGGTAAGAAGCACAGAGTATTTCTGGACGCACTAATGGCAAGTCAACACTTGGTAGCACGGTTTTTTTTCCTCATCTGGCCAAACTGCAACAGAATGTTGCAAATGGAGATTTAGAGGGCAACGCGCGATGAAATAATACTTCATTGCCACAGTGCATGTCCGACTATATTCAAGAATTAAGCTCTCGATTTTGTGTGGAAACCTACGTTGTGGTCCTAACCAGGTAAATGTAGCTAACGCAACAATGTCGGACAGGACATGTGTGGCAGTGGCAGCAAACATAGCACGCCTTGCGTATCGGTCACTGTTAGATGATCGTTCCGATTCCGCCATCACGACTGCTATTAGCCCATTAGCTAGCAATAATCTTGATCAGCCAGGGAAGATGCAGCTACCAACAATTAAGATGTCTTCAGTTTGTCTTCAGTTTTAAAAGAGTGAAGTCGAACCCTGTTTGAGCAGTAAAGGTCAGAGGCCCATCATTATTTTTATATTTGCAAAGTATCCGTACCAAAATGTGTCACACGAAAGCAGAGCGTGAGCATGATCCATACCATCAACTTGCACTGAATCAATGACATCTGTGTCTCCAAAACGAATGCAAGCTGGTATAGTGTTTGCATTCCACAGTTGCGCTTAATCACTGCTGCAAGCATAACAAACGATAAAACTGTAGACATCCAAACACGAACACAGGAAGAACTGTAGCACCCACATTTTCACGGGTTATTCCAGTCATCTCTGAGTGATATGTTGCACTTGGAAAGTGTACCATCGTCAACATGTAGCCGCTATAGAGCACTGGAACCACCGCTTCTAAGTAACTAGCAACGACAAGGCATTCAACAGTGAAGAGAACTTCCAGTGCTGCCTGAAGAACTTTTTTATTCCTCGTTGAGAGTACTGGACCAATGAGATTTGAGCTAATGGGATAAACTGTGTCGTTGGGTTTTCGGGTGTACCAAGCACGGTACTTTTGTGTATCTGCAAAGTTTCCAAGGCATTGGCTGTTTCGTTCAACTATCGTGTCGTCTAAACAGGGTTGACACTTCGCTCCGGCACGGGTAGCCTCTAAGGCGCTATCCAGCTTGTTGAGCAGTAATTCGTCATCCATACATAAAGAATGAGGAAAGCTGGAACGTATGCGAATGCTCTGACTAAACTGGTTGCCGAATTTCGGGGGGTCACTACACATCATGCTAGTTATAGCTAGTAGGCTGTTGCTCCTCGAGGTTCTCTGAGCTAACTGACCAAACCTTGATAGGATTGTTCTGGTATGACGATGGAGTCCGTAGATCATGAAGATTGCCTGGGATAGATCTGCAAACGAAATAGCAGCAATTGCAGCGGCCGATGATGAGCTTTGCATGCACGTTGCTACGTAGATCGCATTGAAGTAATCGACAGTGAAGATAGCAGCTTCAGGCGTCATATCTTCCACGTGGATCGTGCACCGCAGAACCATATTTTTGGCGAATACTTTGATGACAGGAAGAAGTAGTATAACTGGGAGTTGATACTGCGTTCCTCGTGTAATTCGAAATAAGGTTTCGTATGCCGGGTACAGAAACAACAGTGAGAACTGAATAGTAACGAACGCCATGTAGCGCACAAGCTGGTCACGACGTGCCAACATTCGATGAAAGATGCGAGCACCCATCACAAGTCGAAACACGATAATCTGCTGCACGTAGTACATGGGACCAAATACTAGCACGAAAAACGGAACGGGAAACATGAAATGTGACACGATGGGGATAGCACATGCGGTGAACATGATCGATGTACATCCAGCTACAAGAGCTAGCTGGAGTTTTGAGATTGTGAGGTCACTGATAAAGTAAGGAGCTTGGCCAACATTAGTGAAGTTGACGATGAACGCCATTATTGTCGTTCGAATCCAGAACCCATAGTTCGCCCGCCATCCATCTTCAGGACGTTGGAGCGGAACTAGCTCTTGCAAAATGACAACTACGGCCATCGGGAATGGCGTACCAATACACAGTAGAAATGCACTCAACAACGAAGTGTTCTTTGTGTAGGCATCGAGGGCTAGCAATCGCTGAATAGAATACTTTCCACCATGATAACTAACCTGAACTCCCTTCCAGATTCCAAGAAGCTTGGCTCCCCATAACACTAGCATTGCACCCATCTCGATGAAACTTTGCAGCGTGAAATGCTCGCCTATTTGTGGTTGGAGTAGAACTAAATCGAGAGGGGGATTTTTGTGTGTGGTCATGAACTGTGGCTTCAGTCCAACCTTGTGAAATTTATTTTACTAAAAGCTGCTTCATACATTTTTTCGTATCCATTCAAACGTGAATGTGTAGTCCGTTCCTGACGCACACACATCACGTTTAGACGGGCAAAATTACTGATGTATGTGGATGACGCACCCAATTGAGGAAGATTGGACTGGAGCAGCAACAGCACCCATATCAGAACCTTGCCTTGTATTTGTCCCCAGCTACTCTTTAGTGCGTGTATGCAAGTTGTTGAAGAGGATGTTTGTGTGTCGTTCTGTAAATCATGAAGATGAGTAGCGCAAATGAACCCATCTCCATCAATCCATACATGAGCGTGTTGCGTATGTTTTTCCAGAATTGAGCTTCATCGAGTCCATCGAATTGAGGGTAGAACTTGCGATTGGGCCACCAGAAAAGAACTATGAGATAGAAACCTGCGAAGCAAGTTAGTAAAATATCAAGGTATCCAAGCCTCAACTGGGTACACTTACTGTATAGTACAGGGGTGAAGACTTCAATAAACTCGGTCAGCAAAACGAATTCTGTGAAGAACATAATCTGAAGAACCTTTTCAAGCAGCAAGCCTTGTTCTTGGACTGTGGCGCGATCATTGAGATGGGGTATTTTGGCGCTACATTCGATGGGCAAGATTCGGGATGTTCCAGCTTTCATGGGTACTACTCGCACCGTACTCGCCAAGCTTGCCCCAGATATGCTACTGAGTGACAGCCTTCTAAACGAGGGCATAATCAAGAGAGCGGCCTTTGATTGCAATAGACGGTTACCGGTAGCTGACCTTTGCTGCCGCCATAACTCGGGGGATTTAGTAGCGATTGTCACAGCAGCCGTAACAGCATTATCAGTGCTTAGTTTGAGTTTCTCAGTAACACGTTCCATACTCTTAATCATGAGGTTTAGATCACAGAGTGAGACGAGCATTTGTACCATATCCAAGAGAATGAGTAAGATACTGGTGTTGATGGATGCTTCTCGTTGCATATTCGATGAAATAAAGAACGCGTTAGAGATCTCTACGTTAAAGATGACCATTTCTGGCTTTACGTCATCGTTTCCCAGAAGAATTCGACACAGTACATTCTTCTGTGTAATCTTGAAAATCGGAACGAAAAGTGCAACGAAAGGCTGCCATTTAATTGGAACCCTGACAAAAAGAACATTGAGTGTTGTGTACACCAGTATCGTAGACGTCTGCGCAACCGTAATGAGTGAGAGACGACGAACTTTGTGCTGGACCTCTGCATGTTCACGCAAATAATTCCCTCTGAAAAACTTTAGCGCTAAAGCCAGTATGACTATCCATGGACCAGACAACCACAGCAGTGTGAACGGGAGTGGGTACCACAGCAATATTACCAAGCATAATACAATGCCATGAATGACAATACTTGCAGCAGTTGCTGTTAATATTAGTGCCCATCTGGAGATCTGAAGCTCTGGAATATAGTGTCTAAACTGCCCGGACAATGCATAAGCCTCAATAGCTCCCACAAAGAACCCACGAACCCATATCATAGTACTGTGTTCGAGACCAAGCTCCACAGGCTGGAGTGGAAACATGTCGACGAATGCCACAGCAGCTAAGGGAGGTAGCAGAGTGGCAAGCATTACTCCTAGTGCGTGCCAACTACTTTTCAACTCACAGTATTTCTCCATTGAAATAAACCGTTGTGTAGAATAACTTCCGTGCAGCTCCACCTGGATAGATTCCCATTGTCGAACAACTGCATGGAGACTCGATCCAAGCCGCGCAAACAAGTCAACACTCATCGAAAGTGACGAAGTTTCAGCAAACTCGATAGTGTACCGCTTCTCGGGTATAATTAGATGTGGCCACAGAATTGTAGGTTTTCATTTATACTGGGAACTAGTGAGGACAACCCAGTCAACGTTTGTCAAGGAGCTAGGCGCCAGCTTGTAGATGATCGTGCACACGGACACGGTCCGCAATGTACAGGTATACAAGATATTCTGAGCAGATGCTGCCCAGTCTTTTTAGTTTTTGAGTATTTTGTGGAGATTCCATGCTACCGAACAATGTGGTGAGTATGGAGGACGAGGTGGACAGTGTAGCGAAGAGCATGAACATCATCACGGCCGGGAGCAAGGGTATCAGTGTGGTTTTGGCGCTGCACCGTCCCAGGTGAAGAAACTCGTTGGTGTGTGCGGTTGCTGAACCCCACAAGGACGGCACCCGTAATATGTGCATCCCACGCTCTACAACGTACCTACCTAGTTTTCACCAACCCAACTCTTGTTTTTTCATTGTTGAGCGTTGCACGTAGACTATGACTAAACGCGCCTCCCTGAACTTAAAGTCATTCAAGAGATGTCAACGACGCTTCAAATACACGATCGTGCCCTGAGCATCATGGGCGCCATGGTTTGACTCCTTCAGTGGGGATTGCACATCGCATTACTGGTCTTAAGCCTCCGAGGGTATGATACCGGCGACCCAGTAGTGGAGCGAGCTGGCACAGCGAGCGGAACGGGTTGGGACCTAACCTATACCCACCGCCGCGGAGCGGCGGCGAACGGCTAGTTCGCCGCAATACAACTAGTGCAGTAGATCAACTTGTGCTGAATGGAAATCGTGGAAAGAAACGTAGTGACAAGGCGTGAGAATGTGGAATTAAGTACTTATCTATTACATACACTGTATCGACAATGACCACGGTGTGACTCCACTGTAATACAATTTGGAAAGTTTGGCCAGCCAGCTAAAACTGACTTGTCTTCACTGTTCCGGGCTGGGACTCCCAACACACGAGAAAGGGGAAAAAAGAAAAATACTAAGAAAAAGTCGGATGATAAGCTCGCGCAATAGCTTTACATTTTGAAAGCTGCCAACCGCCCAGAAAAAGGAGCCCGTACTACAGCTAGCACACACCCATCCTCATTGTGGTAGACGGCGAATCTTCCTACCTGATAAATCATCGATAAGTCACTGATGTACATTTGTTTGGGGACGAATTCAATAGATTACCACAAGCTCGCAACAAATTTTACCTAACAGCTAGCTATCCATCGAGTAAAACGTATTTGATCATGTTGAGCACTTCAAAAACTAATTGAATTTAAACTGTCCACAAGCAGACCTTACAGCTTTCCCAGTAGAAACTTGTCACAAGCTACTTATCCCTCTTCGGTGAATGTCACAACCAACAACATAGGGGACAATAAGCGCAGGGATAACCGGAACTTGAGCAGCTCGTAGCCGAGACGCTTGTGGTAATTGTGACTTTTATGATATCTTCTCGAATGATATTAGCCTGCTGACATTTGTAAACGTGAAGTCAACTCCTACATAAGCACACTAGATTAGTTTTCACGGTACCAGCGGCAAATTCAAGACGCACGACTGTACCAAAGTGAGATAGACGGAAGCAGAGTATCACCAACATCCACAGTATTAACTTTCCCTGGATCAGTGGCATTTGTGACCTTAACACGAATGCAAGCTGGAAAACAGCGCGATTTCCACAGTTACGTCGGATTACCGTGACTAACCAAGTAAACGATACGATTTGCAGAATTCCGAATAAAAACACTGGGACAACCGTAGCACCAACGTTTTCGTGTGTGATATTCTTCATTTCAGTATGATACTGGGAGCTAGGGAGTTGCAGCATCATCACCACGTAGCTGGCATATAAAAGGGGAACTACAACTTCCAAGTAAGCTGCTATGATGAGGCATTCGGTAGTAAAAAGGCTCTCTAGTGCTTCCTGCAGAATTGTTTTCTTTTGTGCCGAATCGTGAACTTCGAAAGCAACCGGAAAGACAGTGTCGCTATACCTCCTGGTGCACCAAGAGCTAACGCGCGGAATGTCACACAACCAAAACTTACTCGCCGAGGAGGCTACACCCAAAGCGAGTGTTTTTCTCCTATGGACACCGTCTGCTCGTTCGGAACCCCCGAGTTTATCTAATAAAGCTAAATCTGCTGCTGATAACGGGTATGAAAAGCATGACCGCTTGCAAATTGATCGACTCGTATACTTTTCAAATGTTTCGGGCTCTCTACATAGCGAGCTGAGCACGGATAGCATATCATTGTTGAGAGGGGTTGAACCGATAGCAAGACGAAGTCTCGACAAGATTGTGGCTGTTTGGCGATGTACTCCGTAAAGTACTATTATCGTTTGCGAAATATCAACAATTACAATAGTTGTGACAGCCACGGTCGATGTCGCACTTTGCATGCACGTCGCCACGTAGACTGCGTTGAAGAAATCAACTGTAAAAATAGTAGCTTCCGGGACCATGTCTTCCAGGTGTTTAACACAACGGAGCAGTAAATTCTTCACTATTGCTTTAATCACGGGAAGCAGCAAAATAACAGGAAGCTGATACTCCGATCCTTGCGCTACTCGAAACAACACTTCGTAGGCTGAATAGATGAATATGAGCATGAGTTGGGCTGATGCAAAGTTCATGAATTGTTTTGCTTGCTCTGGGTGTGCTAACACTTGTCGGAATAAACGACGCCCTTGGATTATCCCAAGCAATACAATCTGGCACACGCATATCACTGGAGCGAACACCAAGAGAAAAAAAGGAACAGGAAATATGAAACGGGCTACATCTACGATAGCGATAACACATCCAGAGAAAAGCACTGATACGGACAAAGAGATCAACAGTATCCGACTCGCGGAGATAGCAACGCCATCGATGAAATATGGGACCTGGACAAGGACGGTGCAGTTGGTTATGAACGCTAGAAAGGCATTACGCACCCAAAATCCGTAGTTTGCACGCCATCCGTCTTTCGGGTCTTGGAGCGGTACGAGTTCTTGCAGTATGACAAGCATCATCATTGGTAGTGGCGTCGCGATGCACCAAAGAAGAGCTCGCCATAGTGGCGTTCTCTTGGTGTAGGTCTCCAGAGCTAGCACTCGGTGGACCGAATACTTGCCCCCGAAGTAGCTGACCTGAAGTCTCTTCCACGTTCCAAGAAGCCTCGACCCGAAAGTCGCCACCGCAATTCTCGTCATGGCTGTCTCTTGCCGTGGGCGTCCGCGTCCACTTGGCAAATAGCGTGGGTCACGCCAGTCCAGCACAAAACTATTTGCAGCTACATGTATTGCGCTCATGCAGCAACAAACATCCTTTTTATTAAAAAAAAAAAAGGTACTATTTTCGTTGTGGCTTCTTGTGAACAAGCTCCGAAAGTCTGCCTGGGCACAAAATAAAATATCGCAGTTGTCCTCGCCCCCAATCCGTTTACCGGTATTCCTACAGTATTGATACCGCGCCAAACCTGCGTTACGGCATACCACGTATCGACATCAAGCGACACAAAAACCGGTACAGGACGCGCGGACAGTCTCCCGGAGAGTCACCAGTGCCATGGCGGACCCGAGCTACGAGCCGCTCTTCCGGTCGCTGGCGCGGCACTCGCGGGTCTTCGCGCTGCGCGCCGCGGATGTGACGCTGCTGCCGACGCCCGACGCCTTCTACCGGCAGCTGCTGCGCAACGTGCGGCGCGCGGAGCGGCGCGTGTCGATCTCGTCGCTGTACGTGGGCACGGGCGGCCTGGAGGCGGCGCTGGTGCGCGCGCTGGCGAGTCGCCTGCGCGAGCGGCCGCAGCTCGAGGTGCGGCTGGTGCTCGACTACTCGCGCGGGCAGCGCGGCGGGCCCGCGGCCAGCTCCGTGACGATGCTGGCGCCGCTGCTGCGCGAGTTCCCGGGCCGCGTGGAGCTGCTGCTGTTCCGCGTGCCGCAGCTGCGCGGGCTCCCGGCCGCGCTGCCGCCGCCGCTCAACGAGACGCTCGGCGTCTCGCACGCCAAAGTTTACCTCGTGGACGACACGCTCGTGCTCAGCGGCGCCAACTTGAGCGGGGACTACTTCACCAAGCGGCAGGACCGGTACGTGCAGCTCGCGCGCTGCGGCGGGCTGGCGCGCTTCTACCACCGCTTCGTGGAGCTCGTCGCGGGCTTCTCGTACCAGGTGCAGCTCGAGTCGCTGCAGGGCGACGCCAACGGGTACGCGCTGCTGCCGCCCGCGCTGGCGCACGACTCGGACGAGGCCAAGCAGGCCATGAGGACAGAGATGGAGGACCTCGTGGACCCGCAGAAACACCCGCAAGATGACGCGGACGAGGCTGCCGATGCGTGGGCCTTCCCGACGCTGCAGTTCTCGCCCGTGGCCATGCGCCACGACGAGCGCGTGCTCAGCGCCTTCGTCAAGGACCTGCCGCGCGGCTCGCAGCTGCAGATTGCATCCGGGTACTTGAACTTCCCGCCGTTCTTGAGCGCTCTGCTGGAGCGCTGCGGCGCTGGGCTGGACGTGGTTTCCGCAGCCCCGCGCGCCAACGGGTTCTACGACGCTCGCGGCGTGAAAGGTGCGCTGCCGATGGCCTACTCGCTGATCGAGCAAGACTTCTTCGAGCGCACTCTCGGTCGCGAGTTCCCCACGGTGCTGCGCGAGTTCAACCGACCTGGCTGGACTTTTCACGGCAAGGGCATGTGGTGGCGGCCGCCACCGCCGCCGGTGACCGACGGACACAAGGCGGAGCTCGGCCTGCCCCAGGTGACCGTTGTCGGGAGCTCCAACTTCGGGCAGCGATCGTACGGGTGCGACCTCGAATCGAACCTCGTGATGTTCACGCGCAGCCCCGATCTCCAGCGTCGGCTGCAGGACGAGTACGACGCCCTCACGCAAGACGCGGAGGTAGTGACCGAGCAGCTCTGGCGACGACCCGAGCGCATGCTGCACGGCCTGTTCAGCTGGAAGGATGGCCACTGGATTCGGCCCGTGTCCAAGTTCATTGCTGCATACCTCTGAGTCCTTCCTCGAGTCAAGTCGCGGAGCAAGCGATAGAGCTCTCACCGTTTTCATTAGAATAGACCAAACTTCTCGCTTCCGCGTCAAACCAATGCAGCGCTCACTACAGCAGTGCAGCAGTGCCCGCTAGGACGTGCTTTCTACAGCAGACCACCAACGGCGAGCTGCAAGAACACGCCCGAGAGCAACGGCAGGGTCAGGTTGTCGTCCCATCCGCCGATGTCCAGCAGCTCGGCGCCGGCAGCACCGACTCCTGCTGCCAGCGTGATGGTGACCGCCACCGCCTCAATCTCGTCGCTGCCGGCATCGAAGTAGAAGTCCCGCTCCAGCACCAACGCCGCGAAGGTGGCTGCCGCCGTGACGCAGAAGCAGCCTATCGAGCCTTCCAGGGACTTCCTGCCGCCCACGTTCCCCACCAGCGCCACCAGCTTGTGCCGGCCGTAGAGCGTGCCGAAGAACGCCGCCGCCGGGTCCCCCACAGCCAACTGCACGGAAGCAAAGGCAGCGAGCGCATTAAGACCCCACCTCCATCCACACAGCACGTCCACGTCCACCGCAACGCACATGCAGCACCGCGAGTCGCGCGACTCGAGGCGGGAAGAGCGCGAGCGACAAGCCCGAGCCCAGCAAGAAGTAGTAGGCCCCGGGCAGCGCCGCCCGGGTCACCTCGTACTGCCGCAGGATCGCGCGGAAGCACGAGACGTACGCCGCGTCCACCGCCGCGCTGCGGCCCCGGAGCTCGTGCAGCCCGTAGAGCAGCGCCGCGAACAGCAGCAGCACCGTCGCGCCCGCCGCGCGGCCGAAGACGCGCGAGGCCGCGTAGATCATGGCGCCCGTGCCCGCGTGCTGCAGCTTGCGCTGCAGATGCAGCTCCGCGCGGTGCCGCGCGCCCCCCGGCGCCGCGTGCTGCGGCCGCGCCGCTATGAGCCACTGGAACAGCACGATGGCGGCCACGCACGCGCCGCACGCGGCGAGCGACACCCCGCGCTCCCCCTCGTCGGCGCTCATCGGCTATGCACCTGCTCCACGGGCGGCGTCACGTTCCAGCGCAGTATCCAGCGCCGGCCATCAGGACACGGCGATGCACTCCCCCCCCCTACACGTCCCAGCGCTCGCTATTCACGTGCGCGGAGGTTTCGCCCTATTTCCCGCGTTCCTGGCGAGGAGCTGGTGGGTGCGGGGCGGGTCAGACGCGCCGCGCGGTCTGGGCGCAGTCTCCGTCTCGAGCGGCATGAGTTGCCAAGTGGACAGCGGCCGCGACATGATCCTCCCGGCGCGCGCGGAGCTGCGCGCCGTCGACTTCGACGTCATCCGCGTGCTCGGCGTCGGCACGTACGGCGTCGTCAAGCTGGCCAAGCACACGCCCTCGGGCACGAGCGTAGCGCTCAAGGTGCTGTCCAAGGAGCACGTGGTCACGACGCGGCAGGAGAGACACATCCTGAGGGAGCGCGCGGTGCACCTGCAGCTGCAGCACCCGCTCGTGGCGACGCTGCACGGCACGTTCCAGGACGACGACTGCCTGTACCTGGTGCTCGAGTTCCTCCCGGGCGGCGAGCTCTGGAGCCTCGTGTACTCGCACGGCGAGGAGCAGGAGCAGCAGCACCGAGGCGGTGACAAGGCCCAGAGCACGCCGCAGTCGAAGCTGCTGGCGGGTGGGAAGGGCGACAGCGACGAGCTCCGACCTGTCACGCCAGTTCAAGCGGCCAAGCCGTGCTCGAGCGAGTCCTTGGCGCCGATTCAGCCGCGGACGCTGAATGCACGAGGTCTGGGCGTGCTGCGCAGCCACTTCGGAGGACTCAAGGAGGAGGTCGCCGTGTTCTACTTGGGCTGCATCCTCAGCGCGCTCGAGTACCTGCACGACCAGGGACTGCTGTATCGCGACCTGAAGCTCGAGAACCTCGTGCTCGACCGAGACGGCTACCTCAAGATCCTGGACTTCGGCTTTGCCAAGCCCGACGCGCAACGCGCAGAGGACACGGACGACGGCAGTGAGCAGACCCAGAACGCCCGGAACCTCACGCTGTGCGGGAGCATGGACTACATGGCGCCGGAGGTACTTTTGCGCCAGTCGCATGACCAACGCGTGGATATCTGGTCGTTCGGCATCATCATGTACGAGATATTGCTCGGCAAGACGCCGTTCTACCACGAGAATCCGCGCGAGCTCGGACGCAGGATCACGACCGAGAGCGTGGACTTCCCGAACGAGTTCGAGGAGGAGTTCCCGCTGGCCTGCGATCTCATCGCGCAACTTCTGGTGAAAAATCCCGACGAGCGACTATCCGCGGTGCAGAAGATCAAGACACACCGGTTCTTCTCGCGAATGTTTTCGTGTCCTGAGGATTGGCAACGATTGCTACGCCGAGAGTTTGATGTGCCATTCATTCCTGAGCTTAGCGGCCCATTCGACACGTCTTTTTTCCAGACCATCGACGATGACTACCAAGAGGAGCTGGAGGCTGATGTGGAGCCCTACTTCGAGGACGGCTCCAATATCTTCAGCGACTTTTAGCTGACAGCTCTTCCGAGCAAATTTCATCTCTGTCTCCACGTGTAAACCCGACGATCCAGCTACGACGCGCCCCGACATTCCACTCATTCTTCGTCTCCCCACTAACTTATATTGTTAGCGCGTCTCCACGCTCTCCTAGCATCAGATAGAATAAACACAATATAGCAGCTAGCACACTCGACGTTTATCGGTTGTTATGAGCTCGATTTGAGCTGAAGTCTAAGCTGGAGTCCTCCTGCTTGGTGTCCTGCGCACATGAATCGTTTGCTTGGTCGCAATAAATATACTTGACGCTCTCTACGCTACTACTCGCGTTCTTGCGAGTCCACAAAATGTCTGCACTTTGCAGTTTGAGCCGAAGTCTGAGTCGGCGTCACTGCCGCAGTCGAGTTCCTCTTCGTCCTGGACGTGGACAAAGAGACTTGTGTCGAAAGGACCGTGCAGTCGAGGGACGAACGGAGCTTCGACCTGCCGCGCCTCGAGCTGGTTCCAGCCCTGCGACGACGGGAAGTAGCTGCGGAAGAAGGTGGTTTTCCGCACTTCAGCAAAGGAGGAAAGCCGCAGCGCGGGGTCTTTCTCGAGCAACTTCCGAATAAGGCCGCACACCATTGCGTGGCCTTGCTCGTAGTCGTCCGGGAACTCGACTGGCGCCGAAATGATGCGGCGGCCTTGCTCTCGGATGTTGGCATGGTAGAATGGCGTCGTGCCGAACAGCATTTCGTACAGCAAAATGCCAAAAGACCAGATATCCACGCGCTGGTCGTACGGCTTGTGCTGCAGAATCTCCGGCGCCATGTACTCGGCACTTCCGCACATGGTCGAGCTGCGCTCCGACGTCCGCGTGGCATTCGGCTTGGCCAGACCAAAGTCAATGAGCTTGGCGTACCCGTCCGCGTCCAGCACGAGGTTCTCCAGCTTCAAGTCGCGATACAGCACGCCGCGCCCGTGCAGGTACTCGAGCGCGGACACGACGCAAGCCGCATAAAACGCGACGTAGCGTTCGTGCAGCCCTCCGTGCGAGCTTCTGAGCTTCTGCTTGAACAAAAAGTTCTCCAGCGTCAAGCTGTTGCGGCTCGCCCCGGTCCGCCTCCTCTGCGTGCACTGCTCCTCATCGGACTCGGACTCGGTGGTCACGGCATCGGACTCGTCTTCCACGTGTGTGCCGGTGCTCGCACCTTCCCCGTCCGAGTCGTCGCAGTCCTCGCTCTCCTCCAGGTGCCCATCGTCGTGGGTGTACACGAGGCTGTAGATCTCTCCGCCCGCGCAGAACTCGAGCACCAAGTACAGCGCGTCGCTGTCCTGGAACGTGGCATAGAGCTGGGCGATGAACGGGTGCGCCAGCCGCAGGTGCACGCTCTGCTCCCTCTCCACGTTCCGCTCCTGCTGCAGCTCGAGCACGCGGCCGCGCGCCAGCACCTTGACGGCCACGGCCGCGCCCGAGTCGAGGTGTCGCGCCAGCTGCACCGAGCCGAAGCTGCCGCGCCCCAGCACGTCCAGCAGCTCGAACTCGTGCACGTCGGTGGCTTGGCGCAGCTCCAGCTCGAAGGACGGCGCGGCCAGCGACGCCCTGCGCGCCCCCGCGGCCGCCAAGTAGCTGGTGGCGCTGCTGAAGCGCTTGGCCGCGTCCTGCGCCGAGGTTTTGCGCCACGCGGAGGCCGAGAAGCGCTGCGCCGGCTGCCTGGACACCAGCGCGCGGATCTCGCGCAGCTTGCGCCACATGGGCGTCATGGACGGCGGCTGCACGCCCGGGAACACTCGCATCGACGTGCGTCGCGTCGGGGGCCAATTGCCTAATGAGCCTCGTCGTCATAGAGTCGCGGAGTGTGGTGTATGCGTGGTGTGGCACACCGTTCTGCGCACGTTCGCGTCCCACTGTTCGCGGTGCTGAACGCGCGACACTTGGACGGTGTATGGCATGGACGTTCTATGGACGCATGGAGTCTTTACCGAACGCGAGTGTAGCCATCTCAGGGAGGGGGCACTGCCGGACGGACGCAAGGTGCGCGGCTCGGTGCCCCAGCTGCAGGGGCTGGGCGTCGGCATGGCAGCGAGGAAGTCGGCGGCATGTGGGAACGCACTCGACAGCGAGTTGTCACTGCCCTTGGACACTTCCAGCGACTGCACCTTTTAGCCTTAGGCGCGTACCTTTCTAGAGTAGGCCAAGCTGGAGATAGAGCGAAGGGGTGACATCGTGACGTGCGTGCTGCCGCCTGGATAGTGTCCCGGTGGATAACTCGCCGAGGCTTTCAGCGTGCGACCGGCTCCTCGGCGACGTTGAAGTGGAGGAGACGAGCCGCGTCGACCTGAACCAGCGAAATCGAACAAATCTGCTTGTCGGCTCCGTAGGGGACGGAGGGTGGACCAAGCGCTGTCCTGCATTTCAATCGTTAGGCAGGAGCGATCCCCTTCGAGCTACTTCCACAGCTCGTCTACGTGGTACTTTTACTTGGATACAATGGCCACTACATCATCGCCACGTCCTGGTACGCGTTGGCGATGGTGCGCAGCTGATAGTGCAGCGCTACGGCCGTCGGCCGCTCGCTCGCGTGGAACGCCACGCACCGCAGGATCAAGTCGCGAACCTCCGGCGGGCAGTCGGCCTCGATCGTCGGCTTGATGGCGTTTGTGCTCACCAGCAAGGCGATCTTTGCATCGGTGAGCGCGTCCTCCTCGGACCGGTTGCTGTTGTACGGGTGGCCGCATGTGTCCATCTCGCTGAGCATAATGCCGAACGAAAAGATGTCGGCACTTTCCGAGTATCGATCTCCCTGTAGCACCTCCGGTGCGATCCAGGCGGTGGTGCCCATACCGCCTGTCATGGTTGATTCGTCGGACGATTCTCGCGAAATGCCAAAGTCACTGATCTTAGCTTCCCACTCGTGGTTCAACAACACATTGCGCGACTTGATGTCTCGGTGGATGATTGTCGGGTCGAATGAGTGCAAGTATACCAATGCCTCCGCTGTATCCAATGCAATGTCGATCTTGCTTCGCGGTTGAGAACTCTCACCGACCCACGAGAAGGTCCGGCGACTTCCCTTTTCACCCCGCTTTTTCCTCAGCAAAGTGGTCAAGTCACCTCTTGGCATGTACTCGACGATCAGGGACAGATCCATGAGGTTCGTCCATGCTAACCCGATGAAGTGCACGATCTTCGGGTGGTCCATGCGCGCGAACAACCGAATCTCGTCCATGAATCGACGCAAGAGGTCTTTGGACATGGCCTTGGGCAAAATCTGCTTGACGACCACGAGCTGGCCGTATAGTTGCGCGAGATACACGATACCGAAGCCGCCACTTGCGAGCTCCTTCTGGATGACAACGTCTTCAACCGGTAGTCGATACGGAATTAAGTCCTCGTCGTTCCTTACGTCGTTGCTGAGATAGCCGCTACCAGACGAAGGAGGGGCTGATACCGTGCGTGAATCCGTCCCCGTTTCACCTGCAGAGTGCTCTTTGTCTGAAGCTAGAGCTAGAAAGCCATCGCCGTGAGAGTCTCTCTTCTCGTGCTTTTGCCGGCGCCGACGACACACGATGAAGCCTACAATAGCGAGAATCACGACGACGATGGCCGCAACTATACCACCAATTAGTCCTGCGTTGGAGCTTGATCCTTCATGGATCGTGATAACAGTCGTGCTTGATCCGCCTGTTGCACTTCCAGTGCCGGTGCTGCTGCCTCCATTAGCGCCAGAAGCGGTGCTGGAGCTTTTGCTGGAGCTAGTTCCAGTTGTAGATCCAGAATCATCGCTACTGACCGGATACAGGCTTGAAAACGACGCATCTACACGTACAAATAGAAGAAAAGTTAGATAGGTGAAGTCGTTACGAGAACATGAATCATAAGGATGCCAAGCCTCACCGTCCAGAACACAGGCTGAAATACTGTCTGAGATCTCCGTAACAGTACCAGACACGCTAGAGCAAGCATCGGAATCCAAGCTCACGGTAAGACTGAGCTGTGCACTCTTTAATACGTCGAGATCGGACTCGCGAATGATAAAGCTTGTCACCGTAGTTCCACCCAGCGTTCTAAAGTCAACGCAAGCACAGCGTTAGTACTGAAGTGGCAATTTCAACACGATGCAGTAGCAAACACGATCCGTACAATTTTTTTAGGCTAGTAGGGAAGGTCACGCCGACAACCTTTGTAATTCGGCAGTCGCTACACTCTCTGTTCACCAGCGAACAAACAGGGGTCAGCGGAAAATCGTCCGGGTCATAGTCTCTGTTGAAAGCGCTCAAAAATGAAAACTTACAGATACTGCAGGCTGTCGGGGAACACTGCGCCTTGAAGAGTAGTGAGCTGCTGGTTTCCGTTGAGATACAAGTACTGCAGAGAGGACGGGAAGCGGAACTTTTCCAGTGAGTCGATCGAGTTCTTGCGCAGGTACAGCCTCTGCAAGTTTTCAGGGAAGTCTGACGCGCTCGTAGAAGTAAGTGCATTCAGATCCAGCGTCCTACCACACAATCCCGTGAGCAAAGCAATGCATCGTCCGCAACTAGCGAAAGGTTTTCCAACACGTACAGCATCAACACGCTCGATGGGAACTCCAGGCCATCCAGCGACGTCAACTGGTTGCTTGTTATATCGCTACGCGAACACACACCCGTCAGTATTTTACACACCAGGCACAACAACCTACTGGTCATCATCCACGCACATTTCCGTCACGGACGTCCCCACGGCCTTGAACGTCTTGATCTTGTTGTTCCACAGCCATCTACCATCGCCACACACGCACACCGCATCAGTACACACGTTCCCCACTCCCTTAACGTCGTCTCAACATACAGACTCGCAACTGCCGGGTAGCTCTCCACGACCTCGATGTCCACGTAGCTGGCATTGATCCTGTACTCGCCCGGGTTCTCCGAGCTCGTGGCATCAATGGTAACCTCGTCACAGTCCGAGTTCTTGACCAGGATGGCCACGTCGTCCGCCCCATCGGCTGCCGCGGCCAACGTGACTTCCGACGGTGGTGCAATGCCGGACTTCGGGCACGTCGACGCTGCCCGCAGACCTCGAGGAACCGCCACCATCGATAAAGCGACCGCCAACGTCCCCAGCTTCATGACGCAAAGCCGTTTTGAGTCGGGGCCGTTTCCACGGCAATGGGTGGAGGAATATCGGAGACTGCAGTACAGTCCGAAGGGTAGAAGAGCTCGTGGCTGCTGGTATGTATGGCACCATGTAACGGCTGAACATGCGTGCAGTCACGATGGGGGACGAAGTGATCATATCCCACACGGTTGAACAGCTGGAGCCTACGATGGCGCTTCCACCCTGTCCGCTTGGCACGTGACCGGCATCGTTTGCTGAGGCAACGCATAATGCTCAATATGTATGTGCATGGTAAGTGGTCTTGTAGTGCTTGACGAGTGCCACGTACGTCAGCAGGGTCCCACCCACTTCAACTTGTGTCTCTCGACCGGCTAAGCTTCTGCGGGCTCTCAATAAGGTAGTTGACTATTTCTCACTTGTTACAATGCTCTACGTACGCTGCCTAGCTGCTGACTTGGGCTGGACTACGTGACTCCATTCATCATCACACATAATACTTGACGTGGTCCCGGCGCTCGGCGGACAGCAGAGCGATGTCGTTGTCTTCAACGAGGATGTGCGGGTCGATTTTTCTCCGTCGCTCGGAGCGGTGGGGGGTTCTACGCGGGTTGCTGCGGGGCTCCGGCATCGTGGGGTTTGACATTCGCCCCGTGATCGCCAGGTCGTCCAGCGCGAGCTCGAGGTTGCGTAACTCGTAGTGGAGTTGCAGTGCTGACGGGCGGTTGGCCGGGTCCGAGTCCAGGCACTTGTCGACCAGGTCGCGTACGCTGTTAGGACAGTCCGGACTCAATGATGGCCGCAATGAACCAGCACTGACTAGCACGGCAATACGTGCGTTCGTGTGTTTGATGTTACCTCCACGGTTGTCATTGTTCGGGATGCCTTCGGAATACGGTCGCCGACAAGTGTCTAACTCGGTCATGATCACACCGAACGAGTACACATCAGCCTTCTCCGAATATCGTTCACCTCGCAGCACCTCGGGTGCAATCCACGAAATGGTTCCGATCTCGGCAGTCATCGTCTGGTCCTCCGTAAGCTCGCGACTGACGCCGAAGTCCGTCAACTTGGCTTCCCACCTCTCGCTGAGCAGCACGTTGTTCGGTTTAAGATCACGGTGAATCATCGGGCTCTCGAAGGAGTGCAGGTAGACCAAAGCCTCTGCGATGTCCAGAGCGATGAGTGATTTGCATTTGAGACCACCCCTTTCCGTCTTGCCCGATCGGAACCAACCGTACGAACTACGAGCTGACGGGTCCCGAGTCTCACGCTTCAGCTGCTTCTGCATGATAGTGGCGAGGTCGCCATTAGGCATGTATTCAAACACGGCAGCCAAGTCCATAAGAGAGCTGAAGGTGAAGCCGACGAACGTCACAATCTTATGGTGATCGAGAGAAGAACATGTGCGAATTTCGTCCATGAAGTCGTTCAGCATCCTGGGATCGCGCGCACGTTCCGGTAGAAGCTGTTTCGTGACTACTTCCTTGCCGCGGAAGGTGGCCTTATACACTGCACCATAGCCGCCCTTCGCGATCAACTTTCCACGCACCACTTCTTCGTGCATGAGACGGAAATGCCGCATCTCCTGATCCGTTCGAATGTCGTTGTCTAGGTGTTTGGCTGTAATCACGATTCCCGAGGACATAGTAGAGTTCATGGTGCTATCCATTCCCCTTCGCTTGGTGCTCACGATCGTGTCTTCGAGCTCCGAGCGCATTTCGATCTCCATCATGCCTGTGTTTAATGTCCTGTCGAAGAAAGTGTGGCCGGTGGGATTGTTGCTAGGGACAATATCGTCGACAGACCGGAACCCAGAGGTTCGATCTGCTGTGTAATCCTTAAACTTGTCGGTTGTGCGGCGATGGCGGAAGACGAGATAGCCCACGGCACCGCCAATGACCACGAGAAGCAGTGCAGCACCTGAAATCATCGCCACTAACATCCACCCGGACGAAGACGACTCACTGGAAGAGGAGGTGTCAATTGATTGCGACCCATTAAGCGGCGGGGGAGCTCCACTTGAATCACGTACAGTCCCAGGGATAACATACTTGCTGTTGTAGGTAGCATCGGGCAAGACGCAGATAGTCACAGTCTGTACCACCTCCTTTGTAGCACTCGAGTCACTACAACTGGTGCTCAAGACGGTCAGCTTGAACAAGCCAAGTCCCGCATATTGTGGCTCCATTGAGCTGGCAACCTCGAACGACTCCACCGTGCTTCCTGAGAGGTCGAGAGCCGTCAATGTCCCAGCCGACGGCAACGATACGCCTGACACTTTCTGGATGCCGCAGTTTTGGCACGAAAAAACCTGAAGCTGGATCGGCATTTCCCACTTGGAAAGATCGTGAATTGTGTTTTCGCTGGTGTCAAGTGTCACCAGCGTGTCGCTGAAAGTGAAGCTCGTCAGAACAGCAATGCCGTTGTTTTTCAATGACAACGTTGAAACGGTATCGGGAATCTCGCCGCTGTCGAGACCGATAATGGAGTTTCCATCCAAAATCCTGTGAATAATACACATCAGTGAAGTCAGCACGGGGGTGGATGTTGAAGCAGAACAATGCTGCATACGCACAGGTTCGTAACACTGCTAGGGAAGGATAAGGCGTCGACACTGCTGAGCCCATTTGAGGACAAGTCACTGTCCGAACCAAGCACCATACCGCAACAGATCAGTACGAACAACAAAAAGCCTCAGACGGGGAACAAGTACTACAACGCACAGTGTCTTGACCATGGACTGGGTGTCTTCATAGATAGCGGTGACCTCGTTTCCTGACAGTTCGAGGGTGGTGACATCCGGGAAGCTGGCGATGGCCTGAATTCCCAAGCTGCTCGCGTCGATCGAAGTGGTTCCGTTGCTCGACGTAGAGCTGATCTTCACGACGGAGCAGTTTGAGTACACGACCTCTGCATTCGACGCAGTGTTCTCGCTCCGCCGCAAGGTTGCGAGCGTCGGCGCTGGTTTCACGCACGCGTTGGTCGAGAAGACCCGCGCGACGCTGGGACTGACGATTATGGCCGAAACCACGCAAAACACCGCGAGGCCGCGCTGCTGCAGACGTGTCCGTCTCATTGGTACGTCCCGCTCACGTGCCCGAGCTGCGTCGGGACTTCTAACGAGATCGCGTTCGAATAATAGCAAACTGACCCCCAAAGTGCTCGGTTTTTGATGCGCGACACAGGGCACAGTCCGCTCCCCATCCGGAAGTGCTCTCTTGAGGCCGGTCCATGCGATTTGCCGATTGTTACATCGGACAGCAGAGCGCCACCTTCCACCAGGAAAAGTGTACAAATGTACCAAGTCAAAACACCAGGCGGAGCCATGCAACGCTCGGGGTTTCCAGCCGCCAGTCGCACCTCGCAATGTTCATTTGCACAGAGGTGTTCTGTACGGTATTTAATAATGTGAGGGACGCGATGCTCCGAGTCCACGGCACCGGCCTTGGTCCAACGATTTGCCGCATGTTGGGAACCGCTACAGCTGGATTAATATTTGCCGCCGGTCGTTTACCAAGGCGACATACAGTCCATTGTCTATCGAGAGTGCCATGTACACAGTGTGGAGCTCCACCGCCATGACCGGATCTCTTCAAAATGATAAGAACCAACGTAGAAAAGTAGAGCACTATCGTGTACTACTTGAACGGCAAAATCATTATTAAATAACTTGAAAAGTGCATCGCATCGCAACGCACGCACTTGGTAAACTTACCCATGGCGAGGCTGCTCTAACATCCCAGTCCTCATGCTCAATTCGTGACCCGTTTGAAAGTTTCCAGCTCACCGACAGCTCACGACGAACGGCGGAACGGACGCTGGTCCGACTGCCCCATGCTGCTCGTCATGCGTCGAGCAGAAGCACGCAGCTCTTCCTCACCAAGCTCGAGGTTGCGCAGCTCATAGTGAATTTGTAAAGCCGATGGACGATCCTCCGGGTCATACGCCAAGCACTTGTCCACCAGGTTGCGCACACTGCGTGGACAATCTGTGTGCACCTCGGGTCTCAGAGAACCGGCACTCACCAGCACCGCAATGCGAGTGTTCGACGTCTTGTTGTTGCCGCCGCGGTTGCTCTCGCCCGGGATGCCTTGAGAGTAGGGTCGACGGCATGTGTCCAGCTCGGTCAATATGACCCCGAACGAGTACACGTCGGCCTTCTCGGAGTAGTGCTCGCCACGCAGAACCTCCGGGGCGATCCAGGACACCGTGCCGATCTCTGCAGTCATCGTTTGGTCTTCGTCCAGCTCACGACTAATTCCAAAGTCTGTGAGCTTCGCCTCCCAGGTATCGCTCAACAGCACATTCTTCGGCTTCAGGTCACGATGAATGATCGGACTCTCAAACGAGTGCAGATAGACCAGAGCTTCTGCGATGTCAAGCGCGATGAGAGACTTGCACTTCAAGCTTGCGCCTTCGCCGACCGAGTGGAACCAACTGTAGGCGTCACGAGCGAGCTCGTCCCGAGTTTCGCGTTGCAACTGTTTCTGCAGCATGGTGCTCAGATCACCTCGCGGCATGCATTCCATGACCATGCTGATGTCAAGGAGAGTGCTCCAGGTCACACCAATGAAGCGCACAACCTTGGGGTGGTCCAAGGTTGAGCAGATGCGGATTTCGTCCATGAAGCTTTGTAGGAATCGCTTGTCACGTGCACGCTCAGGTAGCAATTGCTTCGTGACCACCTTCTCGTTCTGAAATGTGGCCAAGTAGACGGCGCCATAGCCGCCCTTGGCAAGCAGCTTTCCACGCACAACTTCTTCCTGCAGCAGCCTGCATTGTTGAATATCATCATCTGTGCGAATATCATTCATCACGAAGTCGGCGGTCGAGTCGCTTAGGAATTTTTCAGGCACCGAGTCGGTGTGCCCAGTTCTTGACATGCCTGTCATGTAACCGGGCATGTACTTAGTCGCCTTCGATGATGACGAGGCGTCCGGGTCGAACTCCAGATTCTCGGCTTCCTTTAGCTCTTCATCTCGAGCCTTTTGCCTACGGCGGTAGATGACAAAGACGGCTCCACCAAGAACACAGGCCATCATCGCGCCAAGGCAGATCATTGCCAGCATCATCCAGTTGCTAAAGCCACTGCTGCCCTGGCTGCCACCTTCTCCTGCAAAGCCGGGATTGCTAGAGTTTTGGCCACTGGAGGAGCTCGATCCGCCCACCAGATACTTTGCGTCGAAATAGCCATCCGAGAGCACGCACAAGTTCATTGAGCGGGCAACTAACGATATCGCATGACTGTCACTGCAGTTTGATCCGATGGTCGTAACCACGAGATCGTCCACGGTTTCGAGCACTGCAACGCTCGAGTTGGCAACCTCAAAGTTCTCAATGTTGCTGCCAGTGAGGTCCAAAGTCGAAAGCGACATGTCTGTTGGGAAGACCACACCAGCGATTATCTTGATGTCACAGTCCTGACACCTGAACGACTGCAGGCTGTCGGGCATTTGCCAGCTAGAAAGCTTCGTCATCGAGTTCTCGCTCAGATCGATGTACTTAGCCTGATCACTCACAGCGAAGGTCTGCAGCGACGAGATGCTGTTGTTACGGATTGAGAGCGACGTGACGGTGTTGGGGATGTCGCCGTCCGATAGACCTGTCAGCTTGTTATCGTCCAGGTTTCTGTATTCAACATTCAAGATTAGTGAGACCAGAGGCTTCAAATGCTTTGAGATCGATGAAACAAGCCTTACAGGACGTCGACACTGTCGGGGATCGAGATGTTGCCCATGTCGCGGATGCCGTTGTTGGACAAGTCCCTGTGGCGTTAAATCAGCAAACCGTTAGCACTTAGCATCACAGCAACAACCAAGATGGCCACCACATACAGCGTCGTGACGGAGTTTCCGTCGGACTCCTGCATGATGCCGATGCTGTTCCCTGATAAGTCCCTGCTCATACAGCCCACAACCAGCACGCCCGTTAAGCCCCCGTTCGCCCCTATCGCAACCTCGTCGACGGCGGCACGTACAGCGACTCAACGAGGGGGAAGCTCTCGACAACTTGAATCCCCTGCCCCGAGGCGTCCATGGACATGGTGCCGTCACTCTGCGTGTCGGCGCGGATGGTCAAAATCGCGCAGTTCTTGTAGATGACATACGCCGCGCTCGTCGACGACCCGCTCTGCATTAAAGTGATCTGCGTCGGCGGAGACTCGAGGCATTGCAGCCGCTGCGTCTTGAGAGCCTCCAAACTGCCTGCGCTGCTCCCGCTGCTCCCGGACGAGCTCGACGAAGTATCGGCGACCACCACCGCCACCTGCATCGCCACCAGAAGCACGAGCCGCCATCTGCTCGTCACCATTTTCAAGGTCTCCTGATCCCCGCGAAGGTCTCCGATAAAATTTGTGTGTCCTCGGAATCGACTCGCACTGCGGCGGTTCTCCCTTAGCTTCTCGGTGATGCGAGCGCGTGTGCTGCCGAAGGATCAAAGACTGGCGCGGGGCGAGCGTGAACTGTGCAAAGGTGCCGGGGATAGTCGTGTCCGCCGGAGCAGCTGGGATCAAGCCTCGGCGCGTAAAAGACCGCGTTCCCATCCGGGCCGCCTTCCTCCTCGGCGTCTATGCGCGTCGAGACACGCAGAAACTGCGTCGGTGCCGGCTCCGGTTGCAACGCTTGCAGGCATTGCCGAGGATTGTGGAGTGGCTCGTGCTGCGGGGATCAATTCATTTGCCGCGAGCGTCAAGACGACCGACTCTTTCGTCGGTCTGCAAGGGCCGGAAGAGAAGGAGATGGCTGCAGTTCATTGAAATGCATGCACATGTGCGTGTACATGTACGCAGGAAGCACTACACTGGATCCGGTCTGTATTATAGTGGCGGTGGAGGTGCTGCTTTGATGCACTTGTGGTATGCGTTATGCAACGTTTTGCTGCTCTGGACGTGCACCGTGCACTGCTCGTGGCTGGAAGGTGGCTTCAGTCCCGCGTTTCGCTGCTTCGTTTCACACGGATCGGCCTGGGCATCTGCTGCACTTCAAGCTGAGTTCGTTCAGGCCAGGCCATGGATGTCCATCTGCTACGGTTGCCCATGGCGTGAGATCCACGGCGTACGTCTGTGGTGCTGGATCGGTTGGGAGGCTGGCGACTGGCAGGTGGCAATGGACGCACACGCGAAAGAAATCATCCACAGTTGCTAAATGGACGGCCGACGAGATCAAACACTCGCAAATACGGCCGAGACAACTTGGGCAAAGTCTTGGAAGTCAAACCTTGCACAGACTCACAGGCGGATAGCGGCCTTTCATGTTCGTGTGACAGTTTGGCCGATCAGGTCGTTCATGCATAATCCGCGCCCCTTCTGATTGAACACGTGCACTGCGATGCACACAGTGTGTGATTCACCAACTAAAGTCTGGAATCACGACTTTGATTGCCGTCGCCAAGGATCCAAAGTCCACAATGGTGCCAGTGAAGTGCATACAAATACATGTATTCAATGGTTATGTAGGGAATATATTATTAATACGCTATGATGTCTCTACGTTCATTAGCACAAACCCTACGTGTTGGAAACTCCTCTTTTTCACCAACGACTTGGTGGTTTCCAGCGTCAAGTTTTGCTTTCATTGTCAGAATAGGATGGCACAGCCGAAAGCGGTGTCAGCGAGTGACGGCGAAAAGAGGCACGTCTTCGAAAAGGTTGAGGCTTTCGCTGCTGAAGCTCCGAGGCTCCTTCGTGCTCGTCTGCATCCTCCGGCTCAGGGGCTGGTCGACGGAGCTTTTGCACAGATGGCTGCTGGTTGTTCTTGATAGCTGCTGTCGACTTGTACGGAGACTGCGGGTCGAAATGGCCTCCTCGTGGACTCCACACACGCGACCCCAGCGGAACCGTCTTGTCCAGGCTGGGAACGGGGCTATCGTTCAAAAGCTGGTTACTGCTTGAGCTTGACGTGTCTGGGTTATCGGTTCCCCGTTGGAGAGGTGACCCGAGACGCTTGTCAGCCGCATGTGAAGGGGAGTAGCTAGACGACGTATTGGACAATGGGGGAGATGATGTTCCGTACTGGGAACCGCTGCCGCTGCTGTGGTTGGCATCGAAAAGAAGCGTAGTATCCTCACGTGAGCGACGAAGCAGCTCGGCCGAGCCGTACAAATCAGGAGTCGTGTAAGATGTGACTGAGTCTGAGGCATCTTCTTCTTCCTCGTAGCCGACAAAGTCGCAAAGATCAACAGAACTTGCAGACTCTGATGAAAGCTGCTTGACAAAAACAAACGTCAGTAATGATAAACAGCGAGGAATGCTTCAGATAGTACAAGCGTTGGCGTACCGAGGTCGTGACGCGACGATGGCTGGTAATAATGGTAGATGCCGTGGAAGCAACACTTTCATCTGAGGTTCGCAGTTCATTCTGCTTGGTGGGGCTACTGACCTGCTCCTTCGTTTTGCCTGCCACACTCGGACCCTGAACAAGCGCTGTTGTTTTCCGACGCCCCTTATCACGATGCTTCATTTCGGTAGGTTTCTCTTCGAAGCTGTTGAGGCGTGCTCTGGAGGCACGTATGGCAGCTGTAAGCCGTGGACTTGGTCTTAATGTACGCTGGTCGCTAATACCAAGTGAGAGCGTGCGCAAGAGTATCGGGGTTTGGACAGGAAAGAACGCCAAGTCCTCCGGGTCGACGTCCGTCAGCGTGTTCTTTTCGCCTTTAATTGGCGACAGCGGGGGTGTCGGTCCAGAAGCATGTTCACTGGCTGGCATGAGGTGCTGCTTCATCCATTCCTGCTGCTGCTGTTTGAGATGCCGTTCCTCCTCGAATTTGTGCTGTAAAATGGTTTGCAGCGACTCTTGTTGCTTCAAAATGTCCCTCTGCGCCACAGGCGACGCAGGCGCTTGGAACTCCAGCGCTTTCGGAGCCACTCGAGGCACGTTCGCTTTCCCGGCGTTCGCCGGAGCAGCGGCAGCCATTTTCTTGGACACCTGAATGCGAAGGTCGTCGCGTCGGGACGTTGGTCTGGCCGCCGCGCTGAACGGCGGCGGCGGCACTCCTGCTATCAGCCCCGAGCCGGGCGTAGGAGCACTGCTCGGTGGCTGCTGGAACAGGTTGTGCCTGTGCCTCCCCGCCAGCGACGACGGCGACACCGCCGGAGAGCTCGAGTACTCCAGCGGCGGCGGCCGCGCAGTCTTTCCCGACGCTTCTAGCGGCGGCGGCGCGGGCGTGTCCGCTCCCTGGACAAACCGCGAGCGCGAGCGGTGGTAGGACTGCGGCTGTCCGAGCAGCTCCAACGGCGGCGACGGAGACCTGATCGCGCTCAGCGTCGTCGTGGCGATGGAGTTCCTCTTCCTCCTCCACCTCGCGCCGGGGACCGGCGACGCCGAGTACTCGGGCGGAGCAGCCATCGACTGCGCTGCCGCGAACGGCGCCGGCTCGAGGAAGCCCGGGCCGGACGTCTCGATCCTCGGGAGCCTCTGCTTGGCCTGCTGGGCCTTGGAGCCCGCGAGCGTCGCCCCCCAGGGCGTGGAGGCTCTGCGGCGCGCCGTGCGGGCGGCGGCGCGCTCCGCCTCGTGGTTGCAGAGCTGCTGCTTGTCCTCGGCGGCGTCGTCCTCGAGCTCGGGGCCGCGCTCGGCCTTGGGCGGCTGCAGCAGCAACTCGAGCTGCGTCCGCCCCAGCGTGAGTCGGTCCCCGTGGCGCACCACCACCGCGTCGTCGTGCACGCGCCGCGCGCCGTTGAGCGTGGACCCGCGGCTGCTGTGGTCGCTGTAGACCCACACGCCGCGCGCGCGTGTGCGCTCGAGCGTGCCGTGCGCCGCGTCCACCTCGGGGTCTTCCAGCAGCTTCACGTCGGCCTGCGCGCCGCTGCCGAGCACGAGCTCGGACGCGGAGAACGCGCGCGCGCTCGGCGCGGACGCCTGCTCGTTGTTCTCGGCCGCGCGCAGCACGCGCAGCAGCAGCAGCGTGGGCGCGCCGTCCGTCGGCATGGCCTGGAGGAGGCGGAGAGCACGGGAATGCAGTTGAAGCTAACGGCCGACTGCTCGCAGGGTTGGTTGTGCCGGGAAAAAGGTACCGGCTGGGGGGCTGCATGCAGCACTGCTCGATGGAAGGGGGGGGGGCGTTGGCCAGCAGCATTGGTGCGATGCTGCAGTGGCGCTTTGGGCGCTTCGTGCTGAAGACCGCGCGGCATGAAGCAGCGCTGGTTGAAAGACGCGGCAGTTTGCGCCGGCGTCGCTCGCGAGAAAAGGGTGCTGTTCAGCTACGTCGTGGGCGCCATTTGTGTATTAGCTGAAGACTTGATGGAGGCTGCGATGGGAAGGAGTTGGCATGGGCGGTTGATGAACGGGGTCTGCTTAGAGACTTGGCTGAACAGCAAGTTTTGATGCCCGTGAGTTGGGCGAGCCGCGATGCGGTTCTTGCTGGCTCGCGCTTGTAGCGGCCGCAGATGCGAGACCAATGCAGCACGCGGATGAAGGCGAAAGACAGCATCGCCGACAAAGATCCCCAGTTAGCTGCTGTCTAGTGTGCCGAATCAGGCGACTCACTTCTTTTTGCCCCGCACGAGAGGACCTCTGACAGCTTCAACGCTCACTTGGAGTGCCGCCTCGACAGCATTCACGTCCTAGCTGCGGTGTCGCTGCTAGTTGGTCGCTTCGAGGCTACTTGACACTATTGAAATGCTACTGTTAAAAGCGCCTGCAAATCAAGACAACTTCGCCATTTGACAACTCCACCAAGCGGGCTGACCGTGTGGCACTTTGTTGAAGTTCCAATCTTGAAAAGACGCGCGCCGAAAATGAGAGGCTCGAAAAAAGTATGTTGCTAAAGTGCTTGCTAGAAATGCCATTTCCAAAAAAGCGATTCACGATGTGAATGACATTTAAAAAATAGCTTTTTCAAAACATACTTTTTTCGAGCATCGGCGCGCGTCTCTTCAAGATCGGAACTTCAACATAAGTGCCACACTGTCGGTCCGCTTGTTGACGTTGTCACTTGGCGATTTGTCGACTTGCTTTGCAGGCTCCTCCAATGGTGGCATTTCAATAGTGTCAAGTAGCCCGATGCGACCAACTAGCAGCGACACTGTAGCTAGGATTTACGCGGCGGATGCTGTCGAGGTGGCACTCCGAGTGAGCGTTGAAGCTGTCAGAGGTCCTCTCGTGCGGCGCAAAAAGAAACGAGTCGCGGTCGATACCTGATTCGGCACGCCAGACAGCAGCTAACTGGGAATATTTGTCGGCGATGCTGTCTTTCGCCTTCATCCGTGCGGTGTATGGGCTGGTTGCTTGTCGGTGAGCCGGCGAGGATCGCGTCTTGGCTCCGTCAACTCAGAAATCGGCACTTATCCTCAACAAAGTTTCGATAAGCCAACATCATTTTCACCTTTTCAGCCCATTTCTTCCATGTTTATGACAAAAGAGAATGGCGAAGCGGTAGAGCAGACACGCTGAAGCCGCATCTACGGAGTGACCAGATATTCACGCAACTTACGCGCGGAGACAGCACGTATCAAAGGGGATTCCAACCATAAGTCTCACGAAATGCCCCTTGACACTTATCGACACTCTAAATTCTCTAGCATAAGCTCAAACACCTTATGTAAATTGCGCCTGTGAAGCAAACGCGTTCAACTAGCAATTCTGCAGCTATGCCCTCATACTAGGCTGCTTAGGGGAACGGCTCATGGCTTTGACGCCCCGCCAAGCGGAAGAAATGCTCGCCACGTATCTCCTCCCGGCGCAACTTGTCAGCAAGCAAAGCCTGATCCAATGCATACGCTCTCGTTACAAGACACGAGACTCTCGTGGAATCTGTGCGTACAATAAATCAACGTTCCGTATATTCCTCTGACCAAACCTTTTTGGCCGGTTCTCCTAGTCTACTGCACTCCTTCTGGCATGGCGCTCGTCTCAATGACTGTGCACCGCCTGCACAACTAGCAGAAGTTGCGTGGTGTGGTCTCATCGCCGTGCGAGGCCGCGAGTCGGTCGTAGGCCTTGGCAGCGTCCAGCGGTGTCCAGAAGTCTCCGCCCGTGGTCACGCGGCCGTGTACCTCGGGCTCTGCGCTGTACTTCTTGATCTTGGCGGCGTTGAAGCGCACGCCCAGGAACTCGTTGGCCGCCTCGTTCTCCGTCTCGGCCACGTGCACGTCCTCCACGTTGCAGCTCTTGGTG
>BSXT01000437.1:0-82168 GCA_030267785.1 Phytophthora fragariaefolia | reverse complement strand
CTTGGCAGCCATGTGGCCTTTGAGCCATTTCTTGACATGCCGCTTACGAAATTGATCGTGTAGCTCCGCAATGTAATCTTCGTGGGGAGCGTCGGCAAACTCGATGATGTGAATCTCTTCCGTGTCAGCAAACCATTCAAGATAATTGAGTCGAACGATTGGATCCTCGCTGTCAGCAAACGCGTTCCACTCGTCTTCCGTTGCGTGGCACACACGCAATGTACCGGTCGGCGGTGGAGGCTGTGCCACTGCAGCTTCCAGAGCAGCGTTGATGCGATCGATGCTGGAGAGCAGAGGAGTCATTGACGCCGGTGTGACTGCGTCTGTCGCAGCGACAGCTTCATTGGACGCACGGTTGTTCCGCGTAGCTACTGCAGGTGACGAGTATGAGTCCCCGTCCCCCAAAAAAGCAACGGTCATGTTTCTTTGTCGTCTTGTCCCAGAATGTGTGAGAGCATCGAGAATGTTCGTCTTGTCCGCTCGTCGTCCGCTCAACATCCGCCCAACCATCCCATATAAGAGCAACGAGCGTAGCCCTAAACACCCTCAGAGACAGCGATGATGTACAGAACAGTGTACAGAGTACTGTTCTGTACTGTTCTGTACACTGTTCTGTACATCATGTACAGAACAGTACATGATGTACAGAACAGTACAGAACAGTACATCATCGCTGTCGAACAGTACATCATCGCTGTCTCTGAGGGTGTTTAGGGGTACATACAAGTTGTATGTATTACAACCCTCGCAAGGGTACTGCACGCATTAATACCCTTGCGAGGGTTCCGAAATGTATTCTCGAGCCTCCTTCACTTGTCAGACACTTCCAGTTCTGACTATTACTACTGTAGTATTAAAGTAGGAGTTTCACCGGAATGCTCCTCACTTCGTTGGTTTTCGCCTTGGCGGTGACGCTAACTCCATCTTCAGCATTTTCCTTTGCGTCTCTATTTCATGGAGCATCAAGTTCAGCAAGCCGCAGCAGCGACATCGACGCTAGTGGTACTGGGAGCGCTGATCTCTCGGATGGCTCGGACATTAAACCTCGGCAGCCTCTCCTCGATGCTGAAGATTGGTTCCTCACAGAAGAAGAAATCACGGAATCACGAGGCGGCATTCCTCGAGAGGGTATGGCGGTGTACACCACGGGGAACAAGGTGACCTCTTACACAGTGTCCGACGAATTCTTTAATGCAGTCTACGACGATCTCAGCACAACCAAGGAGGGTGACCGCGTCTTGCTTGCGGCGTGGTTGGCAGCCCTGGTTCCGCTCAAGCCTGACATTGATCCTACCAGCGCAACAACCGGCTTCGAGGAAGTATTCACGGGAATTGTGGAGCGAGGCGGAAGTGTCAACATTTTGGCTTGGGCCAACATTGGTGTCGGATACACGCCTTACATCCTCAAGGCTCGTGATGCTATCAACAATATTCCACCGTCTTCTATCAACGGGGCAAAAGCAACTTTCATATTTGATGACCGCTTGCCAAAAAGCGCTGTCCTCGCACCACCAGAAAAACATGGTCATCGCAGCTAACAGATCGACAGATAGACACGACCAGCCCATTGCCTACGTTGGCGGGATCGATCTTGCTAATGATCGTTGGGATACAATCTATCACAATGTGACAGCAATTCGCGATGAAGGTCACATTACATTCAGAGAGAAAGGATGGATGGATGGCCACATCCGCATTCATGGTCCTGCAGCATGTCGCCACGAACTTCCTGGATCGCTGGAATTCAGATTATTTACCGTGTCAGGGTCTCGATGACGATCTACTGGACTTTGAGAATCCGAAGTACGATCATCTGCTTCCTCTAGACTACGCTAGTAGCAACACCAAGGCCAGTTTCGGAAAGCAAAGCGTACAAATTGTCCGAACGTTCAGCTGCTTGTACGAACACTACATGGAGTTTGCCCCTCGCGGTGAGACATCACTGTTTCAGGCGCACATCAAAGCTATCAAGAACGCGAAAAACTTCATTTACATCGAAGACCAATATTTCGTGCTGGTACCTGAGCTGCTGGATGCTATCATGGAGGTGATGCCAAGCATCCAGCGCCTTATCGTCGTTGCAAACGAAGAAACCGGTCCATTTACAAATGCAGGGTACATAAAGTATCTGTACCAAATGGTTGAGCCTATACGATCAAAATACCCGAACAAGCTTAAGCTGTACACCACCAAGGTTGACAGAAAGATCTACATTCACAGCAAAATCATGATCATCGACGATGTATTCTTGACCATCGGCTCTGCCAACTGGAATCGCCGTAGTATGACGTCGGATTCGGAGCTGAATGCTGATGTTGTAGACGGAGACACCGTGAAATCTCCCGATGGCGTCACTGTAGGCAAGATCCCCCGAGATTTCCGTATTAGGAAGTTCGTTGAAATGACCGGTCTGAGCTATGAAAAACTAGACGCTATGACGTTCATTGAAGCCGCTGATCAGTTGTCAATCGCCACGGATGATGAATCGTCAATCCTGGACTACTTAGAGATCGAGCATCACTCATACTTTGTGGTCATAACGGACGCCATTCGAAAGGTGTCGGATCCCCAGGACACCTGCACGTACACAGGAAGCAGAAGCACGAAAGGAACAGAGTAGGTAGTGTATTACTACTAGTAGTATGTCGAGTGAAAATAGGCAACAACCGAATGTGCTGGATTTATTGTGGTCAGAAATATCGAATGACGCCACCCTTCTGGAGCCATTTGCGCAGAGCGTTATGGCGGACTAACAGCACACCTGGGTTTGTCGGATGCGAAGATGGCCATAGTGGAGGCCGATTCGACTTTGTGAGTAGCTCTGTGATTTCCTGTCTTAGCACAGGTTTCATGAATGTTTGGCTGCGCTTACCCACGCCAGTAATAATGCGCAGGTCCTGCAGTGGTGCATTTCCAGCAAGTGATACTGCACTGATTCCCTGCTGGCTTCGCGTGATCTCTTCGAACGCTGAGACGACAGCACATTTTGCCACACCACGGGAGAATGTGTGCAAGTCAATTTCAAACCCATCTTTTAAGCGCCAAGGGGTCTTCTGAATTATGCCTTCGTCCAACACGCGCTTGAAGGTGTGGTGTGCAGCCGTGAACAGTCTGAATTCATCCAGCGTATCGATCAAAGTTGAAGCATGAGCAATGTTTTGAAGGTCTATCGTATGAAGCTGCCTTAGCACGACCGATAAATCCTGCTTTAGTTTACGCAGGCCACGTTTCGATTGTCTTGGTGAATTGAACGAAGACTGGATGTTATCGTTGCCTGCCGAGTCATCTTGCTTTAGCTGATTCGATTCATGGATTTTGTGCAGCGCTCGGATAGCAGTGGAGCACGACAGCGCATTTATTACTGGTTTTGTCGATGTTTCCCTCGGTGCGTTATGATTGCGCGTTTGGATCTTTAACGCCGTGTTGAACAAATCGAGCACACGTGTCCACTGTCCCCTCTTCTCCAATTCCATCATACACGTAGCTAATGTGAAGTCATCCGGTGCAGCATTACGAGCTTCCTGCATTCGTTCAAAGATGTCCATCGCAACTTGCATCCCCGAAGAAGACTTATAACTCACAGGTCTCTTTCCTTTCGTGGTATCTCCGTCACGAACTGCAGCCAGCAAAAATTGATTTAACAACATCGTATTGGCGTGCTCTTGAATCCAATCTCCATCAAGTGAGCGGTATATCTCCGTCACACGCCGGTTCTCCCCAACCTCTACAAGCGCTTGGCAGATTGCAGTAAGCGTCGCTCCATCCGTCCATACCGAAGGAAACCTGTTCTCAACGAATTTGATCGTCGTCAACAACGTATTTTTTTGTTGAGCTTTCGCCGAGGTCAGCATGAGCACTCGAAAGGCACGCAGCGTCGGCGCCACGCCCAACTCGTGCATCTGCGCGATCGCAGCGTGGGTGCTCCGCCAGTCACCTTGCGCCTTGAACACGGTCAGCAACGGGTCGTACACGCTGTAGCGGTCTGTCGACGCTGCATCAAACTTGTCCCCGAACTGTTCACGTAGTGCCGGCATCATGGCCAGTGCCCGATCCGCTTGCCCCTTTCGGGCGAACGAGCAGGAAATTTGCATGTGAGACTTCAGCGGCGCAGTGACGCCGCGTTTCTCCCCTCGACGGATCGCATCCAGAGCCTCCCGAGTGCGGTCACTCTGCGTGCACACGCGAACGACACGTTCAACGTCCTTGGGCAGCATTGACACATTCGTGTCATTCGCCTTCCACTGGAAGTCCGCCACGACTTGGCGCCAATCCAGCGGAGAAGTTGCAAATACGGAACGCGTGGAGTGCCGTCGCACGAAACGCTGCGATTGCGGCGTGCAATGCGCTGGCAGCAGCAGGAACCGACGTCGCATCCGGCGCCCCACTAACTGATGGCAGCGCTGAGACCGTCGCAAAAGCGATATAACGGCCGCGAAACGTGTTTGCCAGGGTGTACGTCAGATGGCTACATGTTGCACGACTGCAACGCAAGTTGCCAGCAAATGCGTCGCTGGCCACTCCGCTCGCCTCGCGCCCGGACCCGAAACGGTTGGCACTCGCCCCGCGCCGAGCGATCGGTGAGTCCGTGCCAGGTGCTATCCATCCAGAGAAAAGGATTTCAAGTCGAGCTCAGCTGTGCGTCTGCACCAAAAGTGGTCAGCGCAAAGCGCAGCGATATGCTGCATCACCTGTCGCGTCCTCCCGCCCATTGGCAGCGGTAACTTCGCGGGAGGATGCGGTCGTGATGAACGTGCTGGAAGGGATGCGTTTCCCCGGAGCTGGGCCCAAAAGTGGTTGCTGGCTGCGAGTTATCGCCCACAGCGATGCCCATATGACGCAAGTTGCGACGGCACCAGCGCCCTACGTTCGTCAAGCGCTAATGCTGACTGCTGTGGCAGAAAATCCTTGGTCGCAGGCGCCAACTTGCAAGTAGCGTGGGCGGATCGCGCGTACCGACGTTTCAAACCACTGTCATCAGCTCGCAGCGATGCGATATCACTCGCTGAGCCGCGCGTGCACAAGAACGCAGACCACAATACAGGGAAAGGAGACTCGCATCTCCAGACTGATCGTGTCAACGCTATTTTCTGTCCTCGTTACGCGATTCTTCCACACTTCGAGATGCTATGCAGCGCTGAGATCCTACATCCGCTTGTAGCGCTATTCCTATCCGACGAAGCTCAAGGTTGTCTGCCAGGTTTTGAAGCCTCGAAAAAAAGTGCGATGCGCACCCAGCAGTCCAGCGTAGCGTCGGAAACGGGGACCTGTCCTCTCTGAAATGCTCGCCTAGCCTCCATCACTGGTACTTTTGATTCTGCACCCTACCTCACAGTCCAGCAGTCTTGTATTTTCGATTTGGGTGTTATGAGGCTAAGTGACGCGATGTGTTCCTCGAACTCACCCATGCGGTCGACCGCCTCGACATGCAGCTCGATCGAAGAGGCCATGAGGCAGTCGATTTTTCCAGCCGACCCTTTTGGGTTGTCAACCGCTAGAAGTCATGAAGCCCGAGCATCGGTAGCTGCAGGAGGGCCGGGAAAATTTCCCCGGTTGCTTTGGCGCTGCAGTTTGTCGGCGCGTAGTCTGCTGTCCCGCGACCGAAGCGGTGAAGGGCCGTCCGAGACTCGAAACAGCTCGAGACGACATACGTATGGTTCGCTCTTTTCAACACCTTCAAGACCCTCGACAACGGCAACAACACAAACGCGATCCAGACGACAACGGTCCACTTCTCGGGAGCCTCTGCGGTCAAGCACAGTTCTCCTGCGAGAAAGCAGCGAGGACCTCCAACTATTTCGTGAAGAAGCTGAGTATTCCGATTACTTATCATCTCACCTGACTGGGCAGCATATCGAACGCTTGGAGGATGGTGTGGTGTTTTATGAAATCGAAGTTCATTTAAGCAAGCAGCAGTGGTGCGTGCTACGCCGATTCTCGGAGTTTCGATCGCTTCGGCAACAACTCATCAAGCATTTTAGTCGGGGCAAACATCGCCGTCATCTGCGCTGCCCAATATGTGAGAATGTATTGTCCTCCATCCTGGAAACCACATTCCCTTCGCGACACGTGTGGGGCTCAAACCTATTTTCTAGCTCTTCTTCCGATGAGTTTGAAGACAAAATGATTGATGAACGCAAAAAGCGATTTCAAGAATTCGTGGTCATGTGCCTGCTAACTATTAGAAGCCTTCGTCAACATGTCAGGGTTTTGCCTGATAGTGACGCCTGTGAAATTAGCGTTGCGCTGCGAATGATCGAGGAGTTTCTTGGGCTCAGTTTCACCAGGTACTTGGGATTTCTAGGAGAGCGAGGTATTGTCGAACAAATGTCCGAGTCCACGAAGCAAAGACTTTCACTACGACGACGTCAAGAAGATAGAGCTGTATCGGATGTCAGTTGGCTGCGATGAAGCCTCCATTCTACTTGTTTACATGCGCAAGAAACAGTAGAATACAAAAAATAGATGCACTCTAGAATTCAATATACCAACCGCACGAAAGAGCGAGCTGAGGTGTGATTCTCACTGCCCACTCCGTCGTTAGACAAGACTGCCTTGAATCTATGTGAAGCTTGTGAAGAACTCGCGTAGTGGGGCTAGTTCATCGTACCGAAACTTGTGTGCAGTGAACTTGATCGATTTGGAAGCGTTCGGCCCAGCCGCTGGGATTTGGTCGATCTTGAACATCAACGGAACAATCTTAAGTTGGAGGTTCTCATCTCGCGTGAACTCATTCCGCTTTCTCCATTCCGAGTATGAATCTGTGACTTCTACCCGAATCATCCGCGCATTCTTTGGAGCATATGAGTAGAATGCGTACTCAAGAGGCAACTCCGAGTATCGACAGTACGGACACCACGGCCGCTTGTTATTCTTGAACCTACCCGAAACCATCATCAGGAATGTTGGAACAGGAATTTCCTCTTTTTCGAATTTCACCATAGCATCCACGTATGCGTCGTAGCCGTTGACCGTAACAATCTGCTTGTTCTTGATGTTGTCCGCAACAAAAAGGGCCTCTGGTTGGTCCGTGTTCTTGAACAAATACCGCAGAAACGGTTCATCAAGCAAAGATTTTTGAACCAACATCCCACTCGTTTGGCCATTATGTCCCTCCCACTTCATCAAGCATGGCACGCCCTTCACCCTCAAATCGGGGTCGTTGTAGAAGTCGTTTTGGTGCTTCCAGTACTTTTCCGACCCTGCAAACACCGTCACAAGCTTGTTGCGGTTTGGAGACTTGGAGAACACGTCGTGCACGTGCTTCTTCGCTGCCGCGCATTCTTTAGACCAGTCTTTCGCCTTAAATTGCTCATCGCTGCACATGAAAAACAGGAACAACGACTCGTCCGGGTTCTGCTGGTAGTTCTCCAGGAACTTCATGGTCGCCTCGTACCCCGAGATCTCCTGGTGCCTCGCACCAAGCGGCAGCATGGGCTCCACCGGGGCCACCTGCGCCTGCACGGCTCTCGTCACAGCCTGCTCCGGCGGCCTCATGGCAACCACCACCGGCTGCACGGCAGCCTCCGCCGCCACCTCTGACGGCTGCACCGGCGCCGCCGCCGTCACCTCGGACGGCTGCACCGGCGCCGCCGCTGTCTCTCCCACCGTCTGCAGCGGCATCCCGGGCACGCGGCCTACCAGCTCTTCAGCTGCGTCTGCCTTGAGCAGCTCTGCGGGCCTCTCCGCTGCAGCGGCCGCGTCGGGGGTCTGCGTCGGCGGGGCAGTCGTCGGGAGCACCACCTTGATGGGGATTTGGCGCGCGCGCTCCTCGATCCTGCGCTGCTCCTCCACGCGCGCCGCGATCTCCACGTCCAGCGCGTCATCGCTTGGCACGTGCAGCGGGCCACTGGCCTTGCGCAGGTTGCTGAGCTGCTCGGTGGGCGCCGAGCCCTCGAGGCTCGCGACGCTGCCGAAGCGCCAGCGCACCAGGAAAACCACGTACACCACGAAAAAGCCGCTCGCCAGCACGGCCCACGGGTTGGCGCGCTTGGCGCCGGGTGCCCCTCGCCGCCGCGGCCGCTGGCGGTCCCGTCCGAAGCGAGGAGACGCCATGACGTCGACTGCTGCGCACTGACGGCACCGAGACGTGCCCCCTGGCGGTAGAAACGATAGAAATGTCTCGGGAACCAGATGGGGGGACGAGACGGCCAATCGCGTGGGCTGCGTGGGTAGAAACAGATTACGCCGTTAGAAACGATACGTGATGATGAGCATCACGGCGACCATGGTGCAGCTCTATTTGGTGGTAAGGTAGGTAATACATGTATGTGCATGGCAATGTCGTGATGTCATTGCCGTCAGAGCGGGTTCTTCCAGCCCTGGAACACACCGCGCAGCGCGTCGGGGGAGTCGAGGCGCTCGCGGTACCGCTCGAACGTGAAGGAGCGCGCTTGCGGGTCCAATGTCGCTCGGTACATCCACGGCACGCCGCGCACCTTCAACGCGGTGTCCTGCTTCCACTCGTTCGCAGGGTTTTTCCAGGTCCCGTACGAGTTCACTGTCTCCACCTTCACGAATCGAGACCCTGGCGGCGCGAAGGCATAGAACGCGTACTCGACGGAGATCTCGGAATAACGGCAGTACGGACACCATTGACGGTTGTTGGATTCTAGCCTGCCAGCCACGAGCAAGAGAAACATAGGCCCTTGAGACGACGCCACTGTTCCAGCCGCAACAGCATCCATGTATTGCCGATAGTCCTTGTATCCCTTCAGAAATACTATTTCCTTCGACGCAATCTTGTCCGGTGCCAAGAGTGGGTCTGGGGTATCTTCGTTCTTGAACAGATAGCGCAGCAGCGGCTCGTACAGCATGCTTTCTTCAATTATCATACCGGAGGTAGCACGCTTCGCTCCCGGATGTCCGCCGTGCCACTGCATAATCCCGGGAATCATCTTGACTTTCAAGTCGCCGTCTTTGAAGAACGCGTTCGGTGCAGACCAGTATTGCTTTGACCCAGCGTGGATGGTCAGCAGTCTGTTACGCGACGGAGACTTCGCAAACACATCGTATACAAGCTTGGATGCGTCCACACAAACTTGGCGCCAAGTCGTCTGCAGCCCATGCTCATCGCCACACACGAAAAACAAAAAAAGCCGTTCATCCGAGCCGGCGGGCGTTGTGTAATTAGCTAAGTATTTCATAGCAGCATCGTATCCGGAAACCACATCATGACGATCCGCAAACGAGAGCACTGCTTTTGACGTTGCAACCGGAATATCAGGCGATCCAAATGCTGCAACAGGGGCTGCCGGCTGAACTGCAGTTGGTGCTGATGTCGGGACATCGACCACTCCGGGAGTTGGCAAAGGATCGTCCACACGCACGTCCTGGCGATCCACGAATGAAGTTGTTGCAATCGGAGTGGCAGTGGATTCAGTTGTTGCAACTGAAGCAGCAGCTTTTGTTGCGGTTGGCGGAGCTGGTGTTGGTACGACAACCACGGCAGGGGTAGATAAGGGCTCACTTACACGCAAGTTTTGCTGCTCATTTCCCAGCGCTGTGTTGATAGCAAGTGCTGGTTCCACCACTCGATCATAGCTTGGTCGTTGCGTCACGCCCATATCCTCTCGAGTTACACGTTCGCGATCCTCATCCTGCTTGATCGGTGGTAAATCGATGGTCGGGGGGCCCCGCTCAGCGCTGATAGCGTTGGCGCGCATATCCGCATGGCTTGCAACTGACCAAAGTCTCATCTGGAGCATGAACATGCAATAGATCACGAACGCACTGCCCATCAGGAACATCCAACGCCGTCGTCGGGCGCTGCTGCCGGCATAGCGATGCCCTCCAGCTTTCGGCGGCATCTCAGCGTTCTGATGAGCTATTCGGTTCACGTGCCACGTACTACTGGTATGCTTTAGAAATAGAAACATGTATCGCCTTTACCAGTTTCTAATCGTCCTCCCATCGTCTCCACTAAACATCTGAGAAAAAGTTCATTCCGAGCCCTCGAAAGCTAGCTGCAGTGCTTCCAGCAGATAGAATTTCTTCTTGACTCGCTGGTACGTTAAAGGCTGACCAGGTGGGCCAGGGAATACTCGATAGAACCATGGTACGCCTTTTATCGCTAGTTGCGGGTCCTGCTTGAAGTCGTTCTCTGGATTTCGCCACTCGCTGTATTTGTCGTACGTCTCGACAAGAATTAGCTTGGCCTTGGCCGGCGCGTAGGCGTAGAATGCATATTCCAGAGGCATTTCAGATTGCCGACACCATGGGCACCACAGGCGGTTGTTGTGCTGGAACCGACCTGATACCATCATAATGAAAAGCGGATACGGTGTCCCGTTTTGAGCATAGGTTTGCATGTACGCCCGATACTGCGAATATCCTCTCAGTGTCACGATTTCTTTCGTCTCCACTTCTGGTTTCGCTAATAGCTTGTCTTGCTGACCAGCATTGCGGAAGAGGTAGCGTAGCAATGGTTCGTACATGATCGAATGGTCAACTAACACACCCCACGTTGAACGCAGTGAACCGGGTACGCCACCATCCCATCGCATCACTGTCGGAATGGCCTTGAGACGGAGATCTTCATCATCAGTGAAGGCGTTACCACCCATCCAGTCCTCACGAGGCCCTGTGTGGATAGTCACGAGACGGTTCGTAGAAGGCGACTTAGCGAACGCATCATACACCTTCTCACGAGCCAATGCACAATTGGGTGTCCAATCATCTCGGTTGCCCTTGTTGTCACTACAAGTGAAGAAGAGGAAGAGCTGTTCTTGAGAATCGGGTGACTTAGTATAGAGCTGCAGATACGCGATGGTGGCATTATATCCGAATATTGTTTGATGCCGTTTCTCGAATGGAATCGAGGCATTCATTTGTTCCGAGGTCTCCAAAGCAAGTCTCGAAGTATCAAACTTCCTCGATGAAAAAGTAATCGGTAGCTGTACCTGTCCGACTGTTGTCGATTCCTGGCTTCCCCCAGAACCATCTAGATCAGTAGTAACTGCAGGTGGCGCAGATGCGTTTCGCTGACCAAACGTCTCGCCAGCCATTGGCAATTTATCCACTCCAGTCCACAGATGCTCAGTATCGTTGATATTCTTCACCACTGCTGCAGTCAATGGTCTGGGTCCTTTGTTTTCTGGGGCTTCTGTCTCTCCTGCTGATTGAGCAATGCCACTCGCAGCAATGCCACTCGCAGCATTGCCACTCGCAGCATCGCTAGCTAAAGGCAAATCGTCGAAAGCAGTCCAGTTGTGCGCCGTCGTTGGCGCAGTACTCGTCAGTACTTCCACCTCAGTCTCCGCGGTTGCACCAACCATCGGGACCTCTCCAGCGCCTTCCAGCGGTATATTGTCATCGTACGCCACCGTGTCTTTCTCCTCTTCCGTGGGCACTTGCGGGCCCGCCGTGGCGTGCGCATGCGCGTTGTGGGCCTCTTCCTCTCCCACTGCCTCCTGCTCCCCGTCGCCCTTGACCAGTTGCTCTCGGCCGTGCTCGGCCGCCTCCTCCGCCTGCTCCTCCGCCTCCTCTCGAGTGTTTTCCCCCCTCAACGCGCCCATTTCCTTGAGCGCAGCCATCTCCCTCGTCTCCTGCCCGGCCGTCTCCTGGTGCTCCAGCTCCACGCCGAACGCACGCGCCCACATGGCGGTGCGCACCATGAACATGCAGTAGACGGCCACGAAGGTCGCGGCGGCGACGAGCCACACGTTGCGACGTAGCCAGAGGCCGATGCCATGTGAGCCGTGGCGCCGGTTAGTGCTGCTCAGAGGCATTTCTAACACCGTGATATATTTCTAAATGAACTTGACTCCACGACTGCAACTTGGTCCACCAGCCAAAACGCTTTTACAATCTTTTTTTTCTGCTACAGTAGTACGACTTTTTAATCGACCCCCCCCCCTTTTGTCGCGATGACCGGAAGCAGTGCACTATGTACCGGTATTTGCTAGAATCTACGTGGGCCGTGCCGTGCGAGGCGCGTTCTTGAAGAAAGTCTGCAACTTGCCTGTTTCCGGGTAGTCGGGCATGAACTGGTGCACGTGGATCTTGTTGGCGGGCACGTCCTTCTTGACGAAGCCTAGGTACGGCACGCCGCGCACAGGGGCCACCTTCTCCTGGAAGTCGGGTAGCTTGAACGGGTTCTTTTTCTTCTTCCACTTCTTATACGTGTCGGCGACCATCACGCGCACCATGACGGCGTTGTCCGGCGCCGTGTAGTTGTAGTAGTGCATCACCGCCACATCCGCGCGGTCGCAGTACGGGCACCACAGCCGCCCATTGAAGGCGTGGTAGCCCGAGACGAAGAACAGGAACAGCGGGTACGTGTTATCGTACGTGCCCAGGTAGTCGATCACCTCTCCAGGCGAGTACAAAGTCAGCACCTTGTTCTTGTTGGGCTGGCCCGCTAGGGGCTTGTTCACGCGGAACGCGTAGTCCAGCAAGGCCGGGTCCGTGCAGAAACTCTCGGTGAGCATCGTGGACGAGTTGCCGCCGCCTTCGTAGCGCACGAGCGTGGGGATGTGGTCCAAGTAGAAGAGCTGGTTCTGCCTGAACTCGTTCATGTAATCAGCCCAGTAGGCCTGCGGGCCCACGCGGATCTCCACGAGTCTGGAGCCGCGCGGGGCGCGGTTGAAGGCGTCCATCACGGGCTTCTTGGCGCGCTCGCAGTCCGGGCACCAGTACCTGCCGCTCTCGTCGGCGTCGCTCATGAACAGGATGTAGAGTGGGCCCTGCGTCTCCACGTCGTACTCGCTCACGAACTTGTGGCCGGCCTCGAAGCCCTGCAGGTGCAGCACCGAGTGGCCCAGCACGCGGTTGCGCACGAGGCCGCCGTCCTCGTCCTCCGAGTCGGCCGTCGAGCGCAGCGACACGCTCACGCTCACGAACTGGTACATGTAGGCCAGCGAGAAGAGCACCGTCGTGGCCAGCGCCATCTGCATGAAGCGCATGGGGCTCAGCTTCGCGCCGCCATTGCCGCCGGACGCCTCGCGCTTCGCCATCCTGCGGCTCGATGTAAAGTGCACAGCCGACCAGATGTATACTGCGCAGGCTCGGGCAACACATTGGTTATACCGGTACTACCGGTACATGTAGTACTACACTGTAGTACTTTTCTTGGACTAGTACTGTAGTCAACAGTATTAGTCCAAGAAAAGTACCGGTTTTGCGTCTTCATTAGATTTGAAATTAGTTTTGGGGCTGGGTTACTTTTGGGGTTGGGGAGAGGTGAAAAACGACATGTTGAAGTGGACGTCAGCGCGGTGCAGTGGTGCTACAGGCTGACTGCGATCAGCACGCCGACGACGGCGCTGGCGTAGAGGAAGCAGACGACCATCATGGAGAACTGCTCGGACTCGCGCACTTCCGTCGGTGAGCGAGTGAGGCAGAGAGCGGCCGCGGCCGAGCCGGGGAGCAGGGCGCTGAGGTAGCACTGCACCCAGCGGACCCACACGCGCAGCGCCCAGGAGCTCAGCACGTCGCAGATGGCGGCCAGCACGACGCACTGTCGACGAAGCGGCTGGAGCTCGTTCCGAGACCGCTTCCATTGTCGCGTGGCTTGGGGGAAGGCACCGGGGACGGCTAGCCACGTGCAGATGCACGTGAAGACGAACTTGAGCGCGCAGGCGTACAGCAAAGGCAGCCCCGCAGACATCTTGGCGAAGATAAATAGCAGTAGGTACGGCCAAATAGTGAAGTCGTGCAGATAGTCGCTCCAGTCACGCTTACTCGAAGTTGGAGGGGCCTCAGTGACGGTCTCCATACTCTCGACGGAAGTAGCGCGGAGTGCATGGCGCTGAAACGCAGCGATTCGGGTCGAACTGCGACGCTTAGCGAGACGCGGGCTGCCAGTTCTTGTACTCTTTCTCCCACTAACGCGGGGCGAATCAGCATCTTCCGTTGACCATTCGACTGAAGTGTCAGTAGTTAGCGAGAGTTGCTCCGGCAGGTTGCCGTTACGTTGGTCCAGGAAGTACTGATCCACGATGGGCCGGAGCCACGTATAAAAGCCACTAGGGTCACTGTTGATGCGGCGAAGGTGTTCGTTTGCAGCACTCGCCGCGTTTTTTTTGGTGTCGTGCTCAATTTTTTCCGCTTCTTTGCGAATGAGATACAGTAGAATGCCAGCCATCTTCTTGATGCCAAAGTTCAGCATCGGTTTTGGAAGCGCACACTTGGGGTCAATGTTGGCTACGATACAAGTGCGGGCTTGCATACGTGTAAGAGGTTCGATAAGAGCACGGAATCCTTTTATTTCCATGCGACCTGCATTCCATCCCTGTAATGTCGGTATCGGAACACGGCTTGTCACTGACGATGCGTCCACAGATCCTCCCAGGAGCAAGAGACAGCGGTTTTCATACACAGCATTGATCCCAAACGCTCTAATGATTGCATCACGCTGCAAGAACGGTGATGATATCGCCAAATATGCTGCTAGCTCCACGTGGCCCATGTCTTGCAGCAGCAACGATTGGGAGCAAAACGGTGTCCACACACTGTAAAGATCCACCTCGCGAATGACCGATATAGTATTGAAGATATCCACGCCATCAACGAGACCTTCCAGTTTGATCCACACTGAGCCATCAGGGTCGGGTTTCCAGGATGTTGTCACACCCAGCATAATCTGCCCAAACTGCCACTCATCGTTGCCCTCCTTGTCGCTAAACTCCTTGAGCGCCTTCACACCTTGATCGCGGCGCTCTTTAATGTGGTCAATCAACTCGCGTTTATCACACATTGCGCGTAAGACCCGTGTTTTTGCAGTAGCGATGATCTTATTAGAGGTTGTAGTGTCTGCTAGAAATGCCTCAAGCCGATCAATCAGGAGTGCAGCGGAAAAAATGCGCTCCGCTTCCTTCAATAGCTGCACCTGCTGCCACACCCAATCGAGATTGTCTGCAGTGACCGTGACAGACGAGTAATCCGTTAGACCGCAGTCAGTAGAATTGGTATCAGCACTTAGGATTGCTTCGCTATCAGAACTCCCGGTTCTGCGTTGAGACGAAATACTTCTCCCACTTGCCCACTCTTGCGAAGAGGCCGAACTAATGCTAGCTGTAATGCTCGCGTCAGACGCTCTGCGCTTCTTCCTAAACACGCCTGAGAGCCGCCTCGAGATTTTGTGCCGGTTTTTTAACGACTTGTGCCTGCTTCCACCTTCAACCGCCGTAGCCGCCTTAAAAGTTACGAGGCACACATCACCACTGCGACGCAATAGATGAACGATTTCAGCGTACGGAACATCCAGAACGTACGAATCATTGATTTCGTAGACCAGATATCCCGCGGGTACGAGGATAAATTCTGCCCCTGGTTGTGGGAAAGACACAGACGAATGTAGCGCTGGTGTTCGCTGTTCGGGTGATGAAGATTCTGCAAGTATCGGGCTGCTGTTTGAAGCTTTCAATACTGCTTTCGTGGATGTTGCAGTTGGTGCAACAAAAGCGCATTTGAGAACAGCGCTCACTGCAGCATCTTCATCTAGCGGACGGAGCGCGCGCAGCAGATCGTTTTCATCTCGAGATACAAGACACTTCAGCACATTTTGCGGCTCCTTGAATCGGCGGTATTGGAGATGTGATTCTCGATCTGGATGAGAAAAACCCAGCGTAAGCGGGCGTGGCGCTCGCTGGATCTCGCTTAGAATGTCAGTAAACTTGAAGTCGCTAACTGAAATTCCATTGACCGAGGTGACAAGAAATCCTGGTTCAATGCGCTCGCCACAAGCTGCTGCTTCGCTGTCCCTTTCGCAGAAAGCCACAAGCACCTTATTGGAAAATAAATCGGTCTCTAAGTGCAAGCCAACCTTTTGCTTTCGAAATTGAACGGTAAAATCATCGTCTAGAGGAGTCAATGGCCGCCCGTCAATAATGTGCGAGGTTGTCTGTGCAGACGCCACTGAACTAGCTTGTGAAAACTCTGACACTGAAGACGGGGTCATTACTGATCTGGATTCGAGGCTGTTGGTCGACGAAGAGTGATTTAACCGAGCTCCGAGATCAATAAAGTCGGTCTCAACTTCAGATGAGCGCGATCTGTGTATGTTTGATGGGCGAATGCTTCGTGCAGTTGGAGGCTCACTGCGGGGTGCATCGTCAACATCCCATTCTTCACTCATGCTGCTATTCTCATCAGTTTGTCGGCGAACCAAACTAGGCTTCCTCTTTGACCGTTTACTTCTGAAGAACAAGTTGCGCGGGGTGGCCAGCACAGGCTTCCTTTCCTCAGTTACAGAAACACTGATTCCACCCTTACTGCCCATAGAACTCACACTTCCCGCCACTGACGCTGTCGCTGCAGCAAGCACAGCACTCCGATGGCGCACCACCTGGGATGGAATGCACTGCACACCGTTGTCGTCCAGCGTTTTGATGTACTCCGCATACCCCGTACAGGCCTTCCGGAGCTCTTTCATGAACGACGGCATCATCGTATGCAGCAGCAAGTTTACGACGTAGTTCGGGATACTAAAGTTGGTGTCATCCTCGTACTCGACGTGGAAGTCGCACGAGTCATTCGAGCTCGACATGCTGCGAATGCACAGCCGCAGGGTGCACGTCTCCACCCTCACGCGGACGTCAGTGGCCGGAGCGTCGGCGTGGTGCGCCGCCTGGTACAGCACGACGAAGGCGCTCTGCTCCGTGTAGAACTTGACTCGGCGTCGATAGACGTAGTCCCGGTTGGCGAGCGGCCACGGCAGGTTGGGCGCGAAGTACATGACGTCGCTCACGTGCTGGTGCTCCACCACGTGCACCTGGTGCACGTTGCTGTCCCAGGCCTTGCGGTAGCGCGCGTCCATGAGCGCGTCGAACAGCGTGTCGGCCGCGAAGGGCAGCCAGCCCTTGGCGTAGTACACGGGCAGGCTGGACTCGCTCTGCGTGGGGCGGAAGACCTCCACGTCCTTCTCGGCGTACACGGGCTCCTCCAGGTTGGCCCACACGGCGTTCTCGCCCATGTCCACAGCATCTGCGTTAATCAGCAGCAGAGCGTTTTAATCAGCAGTACCGGTATTTGGTGCGTTTGGCTAGTCGCGCGCACCGTCGAGCTCGGCGTCGCTGAACTCGGGGTCGGAGCTGCGGTGCAGCAGCGACGGGCGCTTGCCCAGCGCCGCCACGCGCGAGCCGGCGCGCGCCGGCCTGGCCGCCTCGAACGAGCTCATGGAGGGCCGCGGCTGCAGGAAGTGCGCCAGGTGACGTCGCGCCTATTGATAGCCGGCTTTGCGACGCGGCGTCAGAGATGTACCATAATGCTGGTACGCCACCACCCCAAGGCTGCAACTTGCTTTGCTGCCAGCCGGCAGGCGTTACGCCCTCTGCGAAGGGAAACAGCTGGGGGGGCGGGCCCCTGATCTCGAACCCTCTCGGGGAAAGTGTTTACCGTTCGAGCCATGATAGCGCTCGCCTACTGGTACAGTGTATTGACATGTGAATTGTACCGTACTGGTAGCGTCACGATGCCGCCGCATGGAGTGCTGCGCGGCTTCATCTGGAAACACGTGGGCTCCGAGGAGCCATGAAGATCTATCTGCGCTAAATACATGTACTTACCGGTAGGTGGGTGGCGAATCGAGGGCACCGTTCAGTACTCGTAGTCGTGTACCGGTACGCAAGGATACGAGATCGCTGGTTGGCTATTAATAACTTGTAAGCGAGCTGTTGGTTGAGTTGTTCGATTTTCGCGGTCACACCGTGAACCCTCTCATGAGGTTGATCGCGAACACATTAGTACTGTACTAATGCAGATACCGTAGGTAGCACCTCGCGCTCTACATGTATTACCAGTACGCAGCGTTGGTTCCGTGAAGATGGTAAGAGTTTGTGCGTCTGCGTCAGCCGCGCGGATACCGTTCGGTTGCTCGGAAACCGACTTTATGGCGCGAAACCCTTAGGTAAACCCATGCCTCTAGCTGCACATACAGTAATTCCATGACATCGACGCTGCAGAGACTTTCGACACCCCAAGTAGGGGAAATTCAACGCTGCGGCCACGGCGTCAAAGGCTCGCTTGCGATAAAGACGGTGGATTTTGGAGTCGATTCCGTCGTCTTGGCTCCACGCCATGATCTTACAGTGCTGTATCGAAGCCCCATTCCCCTGGTGGAAAGTCTATAATACTTGAAGTAACAGCCATACCCGATGGACTCGAATGGAAAGGTATCTGCAACACTTCATCCACACAAACCCAAGCATATTCTAGTCCATACGGTTTGCTGTGGAGCACAGCGAGTACCCGTCTTCAGGGGTTGCGATTTGCTATCAGCAGCCTGCGAGGCTAACAGAGCCAATCGCTCCTGCCATGTGTCTTGGACTTTCGGGGCGACATGCTGCTGTCGCAGGGACACAAATCGCTAGGCTCCTGCTAGATCGACCATGCGTTGCTGTTACTGGTCGTGGTAGGCTCATTCATTAAATTTTCGAGCTCCGTGCACGAGTGACAAAGTCCCTCCGCATCGGTGCAATGACTTCGCCAGCCTTCGCGCCGGTGACTCTGTCACGCTCCCAAGCCACACGCCTTGAAAGCATGATGCAGCAGCAGGTGCAAGACGCCGTCCTTGCCCACACCGCCCAACTCATGAACGAAAACAAACTCGATTCCGACTGGCGCTTCGTGGGCTCTCTCGGCCATCTCAAAACTTACAAAACTCGTGGATCGGACTCCTTCGCCTCGATTTCGGCGACGCTTGCAAGGACCTGCAATGCGAATGACCGCATCAGCAGTGGGGTACATACGTGGACCATGCGCAGCCAGACCAGTGATCGTAGCCCCAATCGACGACTATCGTTCTCTCGCCGAACTGTTGGTGCTACGGTAGGACGCCGAGACCCGCTTGATGCTCGTCCGCCGATTCGGTCTTATCGTACTTTCGGTCGAGTTCAGGGCAACTACCGCGATATCGTGGATGCACATTACGCGGCCAACTCGGCCGACTTTATCCAGCAGCAGAAGCTGCTGTCCCCTGTAGTGACCGACGGTGCTGTTTTGCACACAATCCGTGCGACCAAAGACAGCTACATGGGAATCAAATGGCTGGCCGAAAGCTCATTTGCGGGCAAGCACGATGCTTGCTTCGTCGAGATGGTGGGGTACACCATCAATACCAGTGGACAGGAAATCGGCTTTGTGGCCTCGGCTTCGGTAGATATTCCGGAGTGTCCAGAATTCACGAAGTCTATGAAGCTATCCCGCGTTCGGATGAAGCGCACAATGCTGGTCATCCCAGCAGCAGATGCTCCCAAGGTTACCTCATCGATTTTTGTTATGGGCTCGAGCGTGACGAACGTATCGTCAATTATTGCGCACGCACAATATCGATTACATATGGCTGTCCTCAACGACATCTCGCTAGCTATCGACTCGCAGAACATCGCCAACCAAACGATGGCTCTTCACAAAAATTGGGTGCCCGATGCAAGCCGTTCTTCGTGCAACATTTGCAACCGCAAGTTTCACTTCATGTGTCGCAGACGGCACCACTGCAGATTATGTGGCGACATCGTCTGCAAGACTTGCTACGTTACGCGAGCCGTCCCTGGCGCGGATATTGATAATGCTTCGTGCAAACCTACAGACGCGGCAGTGATTTGCCCGACAAAATTTTGTGTGCGCTGTGTCATGGGCCTCCGTTCCACAGACAAGAGGCTAGACAAGTTTTCCCAGCAAATATCCAAGATGCTGTCGCTAAATGTGGACAATTTTAATGTATCGTCGGCTGCAGTCGAACAACAAGCATCGGCATCGAGTCAAAACGAATTAACTCCCACATATCCGAAGCGTGGCCCCAACCAAAAGCACACCCTGGATCGGGATGAAAGCAGGGGCACTTGTGATGAGGAGTATGCTATTCCGTATGAAACTAGTGAGTGCAAGTATCTTCAATCTTCAATATCGTCACGCTCGAACTCAAGTAACAAGCTCCCTCGACTTTCGCAACTAAGCCGTCACAGCTCTACCGTCAGTCTTGGTAGTGAGTTCGATGATGTATTCGAGGAGAAAGTGATTCTCAACATGGACAAGCTCAGCCGAATCGTCGCTATTTAGCGGAAGCAAGCTGATAAGGGCAATCAGAAGTGCCCCTTACTGCATTAGTCCACAAAATACTACCGTATATGCTAGCCAAAAGCAGGCCGGCATTACAGCACGGATAATATTAACAGGATCAAGGAAGGGCAGCCCCTGCGAACGAAGCAGGGTGGGTATATGCATAGTTTTGGCAACAGAGGTGGAAGAATTCCGCTCAGCCTGAAGCTCATGAACAATAACAGAGTTTCTCGCATGTGTGCCCTTTACCTACCTATCAGGTAGAATTGTTTGATTTATGAAGACCCCATCAAAACTGTGGAGAGTGATGTTAAAGGTGCTTGCAGGAGGAAACGATCCTTTGGGTATCGATTGGGCAAATGCATTTAATTCATCGTTTCCCAGCAGGCTGTGCTCAGCATCATTTGGTGCGAATGATGCCAGAAAACTGCCACGAATTTTAATATAAATCTCGCTTGCTCGCTCGCTCTGTTCCATACACGCTTTATTTAGCCTCCACATCTCGTTTCGATGCATTCCCAGTTGTTGTCTGCCCAGGGCGTTGCGTTGGAGTTGTCTCCGGGCTGAAAAGTGTTTACATAGGACATCAGGTCCGCCGAGATTGGTGGTGGGTGAACAGGCCGCGTTGGGATTCAACTTACCCGAGGCCTCGACGGTGGGAACGGGATTTTCTTCGAGGTGATTACCAGCTCAAGCTTTGTCAACAGAGGACTCACTTGATAAAATTTTAGTACAACCATGCTCGCCGCTAGAGCGGCGGCGAGTCGGAAAATAGCTGACGCAAGACGCGCGAGGGAAGCCAGTGAATGGAATGTTGCGCATGAGTTAGAGGATTGCGAAGATGAAATGGGGGCAGCGGCTTCATCAGCTCCTCTTATGAATGAGAAACCTGTCACCCAAGAAATTACCACTCCAAGCCTAATGAATGCATCTCCGCAATCTACTGGCAACACTAACCCAAATGAAGCTATCGCAGACCGAGAGGATGACGGATTAATTCACTCTATCTCCTTGAGTGGTCTTACTGGCTTCAAGCTGCATTACGTGGCGCTGTCAAACCTTGCCATTTCAGCACTTAACAATACTTGGTTCAACTCGCTGGTGATGTTATGTATATCCTGGGCCTCGCTATCTGTCGGTCTTCAAACGTACCCAGTCCTTGGAGAAAGCGTGATTCTCAACGACATGGATTATGCCGTCCTCGCGGTGTTTATCCTTGAGGCAGTTATCAAAATACTAGCTGAAGGACTCTACCCTTGGCGATTCTTCACAGGAAAGGAGATGAGGTGGAACTGCTTCGACTTCGCTATCATCATTATGAGCCTACCAGTGTGGGGCTCGGCTCTTGGTGGTAGCAGTATTGCTATTCTTCGTATGCTTCGGCTTATGCGTATCATGAAGCTCGTCAAGCGCATTCCGCAATTGTACATGATCGTCATGGGCCTTATCGGTGGTCTCAAGTCCATCGGCTACATTATGCTACTGCTTTTTCTTGTATTTTATCTTTACGCCATATCGGGTATGTACGCTTGGCAAGACAATGATACATTCCACTTCCGTAGCGTCCCGATAGCTATGATCACACTGTTTCGCATGAGCACACTTGAGAACTGGTCTACGGTGAGTATTTGGCTGATATTATTTTGGCAATACTCGATAACGCTTTTCTCACAGTATGTACCTCTACATAGATCATGGACATCAACTACTTTGGTTGCGATCGATTCGACGGGGGCTACTACTCAACGGACCCTGCCGCAGCAGCTAGTTTTCAATACTGCAATGTCACGAGAGTGTACGGCGGTGCTGCCGTGGGTAGCAGTTCCATGACCTCCCAGCGAGCTCTCAACCAAGTGATGGCAACGGTATACTTTATTACTTTTATCCTTATCTCAGCATTTGTCATGCTCTCACTCTTCATCGGAGCCATCACAATGAGCATGACCCAAAGTATGGATCACATGAAAAAAGCACAAGAAGAAGTAGAGTCCAAAAAGAGAGCTGAAAAGGCTCGTAAGCGAGCTCTTGAGGCAGAGCAACGAGCTCGAGAGGCCGCTAAGAAACGAGCTGAAGGTGAGCAAGAACTTAACAGTCAAGACCCAAGCAAAAACGGAAAACTGACTGCAGCAGAACGTAGAGAGCGCCAAAAGATGCGCGAAGTGCTTATGCAGACTTGGGATGACTGTGACCTGACAGACATCCTAACCCAGCAGCAAGGCGACACAAAAAGCCTAAAGGGAGCATACCTCACGCTTGCCGGTTTCGCCACCAAAATCGTGGAGCACCCAAGATTTTCGCATTTTGTCACAGGAGTGATCGTTATGGCAGGTATCATGGTGGGTCTTCAGACTTCTCCAGAAGTTCTTGATGTCCTTGGCGCATTGCTAAACGGGTTAGACGCTGCGATCTTAGCTGTATTTACAACTGAAGTGGTTTTGAAAATTATCGCTCAAGGTCTCGAGCCTTGGGAGTACTTTCGCACGGGGTGGAACGTCTTCGACTTTATCATTGTTGTAGGTAGCTTTACACGAGGCACGGGAGGCATGCTCACTATGTTGAGACTACTACGCTTGCTGCGTGTCTTGAAGCTAGTAAGAGCCTTTCCACAGCTGCAGGTTATTGTATCCGCCTTGATTAAGGGTGTTGGATCAATCGGCTACATTGGTCTGATCCTTTTATTGTGCTTTTACGTCTTTGGCATCGTGGGCAACATGCTTTTTGCCAACAATGACCCATTCCACTTTCAATACCTTCACTTCGCGATGATAACACTTTTTCAGTTAGCCACCATGGACGGTTGGAGCGACGTGCTGTATATCAACTACTACGGTTGCGATCTCTATGGCTATGACGCATATCGTGCGCTAGGCTATGACTGCGAGCCCGAAGCTTTCGGCTTGTTGGCAGTGGTATACTTCTGCTCCTTCATCGTCCTAGGAGCCATGGTGCTCATTACACTGTTTATTGGTGTGGTCACGACAAGTATGGAAGAAGCGACACAGGAAATGGAGGCGGAAAAAGAGCTATTACGTCGAGTTGAGGCTCTTCGCGAGCAGCACGGTATTGATAATAAGGTTGTGGCCTCGTACATGCAAGTATTTCGAATGTTGGACCTGGATGGCAGTGGATCCGTTGAAGAAGCAGAGCTCCGTACCGGATTAGCTGCTATCGGCAAGTATCCAACCTACGAAGAGCTTAAGGAGATGATGGATATCGTCGATGAAGATGGTAGCGGGCAGATCGATATCGTCGAGTTCGTGGAGTTTATGATCCATGTGCGAGAAAAGTCTAACCAACAGCAGGCGGCGAGACGAGCGGTGGAGGCGGAGGAGGAAGCCCTCATTGCAGCAGCAATAGCAGCTGAAGATGCTGAAGCTCTTACAGTATCTGATGGTACAACAGCAAGTTCTGTCGACTCACCAAAGCGCAAGAGCGTAAGCGGGGTAGAAGGTGTTATGCTCACCCCAAAAAACAAAGCGAGCGAGGAGAGTGACGTTCGTGTGCTTGCTATAAGCACAACTACTGACGAAGTCGACGGGTCTGTCGATGTGGCATCGTTTGTCATGGCTCCAAGCCGCTCATGGTCATCTCCTCGGCCATCTCGGACTACTCCAGGCTGCAATGTTATGCCATATCTACTAGACAAAGACTCTCCGAATGCCGATTTTGATCCACACGCGAGAAATCCCGGTGCCCCCATTGAAATTGAAACACCATCGGAAGAAGGAAGTGATACGGCGCTATTACCTCAAGCAGCTCCGTCTCGACCACGCTCTGGCCGTGTAACGAGTAAAATTCTCCCGTCTGGTTGATAACCACCTTGGCTCGTAGGTTGTTAGGAAATACATGGCTCATAGATTGATAAATACTTCAACTATGTTCGCGTGGACTTGATGAAATGAGAATTTTGTTCCACTGCGGAAACTTCATTTACTACCGTTCTGTTTTCTGTTCTATGACTGATACTGTTCAAGGCTCATTTTCTGCATTAATGTCAGCTTGATGTTTTCGAAGCCTCCAGCCTTGGCAGCATCGTATGGCAAACGCCCACGCTTATCGGTTAGTGCCAGGCTTGCACCATTGAGCACAAGGTAATCGCAACAAGTTGCGGCTCCAGATGCAGCACTCACATGCAAAGCTGTTTCATTGTGCTCACCCGCCCGCACATTTACATCTACACCGTGTGCCAAACACCACATGAGCTCTTTCAAATTCCCTCGTGATGCACCAACGATAAACCGTTTCGCCAGTTCTCGCTTCAGAGCGCTGTCATCGTCCTCCAGCGCAGTCAGTGTTATGTCCGGTTCTGCAAAACCATGGAAGTGATACTTCGCCTTGATAAATCGAGATTTTTCTTCACGAGGTGTCGTGGGCGTAGGTTTGGTCCAGCCATCGGGTATCGTATGCTCCCATACTGCGTTCACAGCATCATTGCCAAGCTCGTCACGCAGCAGTGTAAGTAGTGGCATATCCCATGAGTCCAAAGCTAATGATCGAACTTTTGACTCATGCACTCCAAGACTTCGGTGAATTCCCGAGCACTCAATGCACAAAAGACACCCAATGTTAATCGATACCCACTCCGCTGGCTCTTGTCCGCAATCTGCACAGCATGGACTTGCCTCCACCAGCTCATCAATTACGGACTGCTGTTCCGGATGGACTTCTTGACGGTGGCTCTGCTTTTCCAAAGCACTCTCAGTGCTACGTCGAGCGGCTTCAATCCACTCTATCATGTCTCGAGCACTAGCTGCCTGTAGAAGAAGTTTCGCCCGGTTTGCGTCGATGACTTCAAAGCAAAACGGTAAACTAGAGCCCTCGAGCTCGCGTACTCGAGCCAGTAATAGATCACATACAAGAGACAGACTACTCTCCGTTGGGTGCTTTCCCGTCCCGCCACGTGACGTAGTCTGGAAGAGCTTGCCCGCATGAATTTGGAACCAACGCCGCTTCCAACTTCTAGCAGGAAACATCGCGTTGCGAACGAACAGATAGCCCTGCTTTGCAACACCGCCAGGAGAAGTAGCCACAGTTTGGCGACTACTCCACGTATCTGTCGAGATAACTTCGACCGGCAACTCGAGAGAAGGGAACAGCTCAGTGGGCATTGACGTGTCGACGCTCAGCGAACCTGCTGCTGAAGGTGCCTCGTTAGGCATATAGCTAGAACTGACAGTATCCACATCTTGTGATAAGCGGCTATCAAGCAGCTCCCGTTGCAAAGCCCACATCACCTCGTCCTGCTCGAAATCCTTGCGCGACACCTGCATCATTTCTTGACGTTTTCGGAGAGCTGGCTCCACCGACTTGACAAGCTCGTGGCATGCATGAAAGTGGCCTAACTGTGCGTACAAGATAGAATTGAAGCACTCTACCAAAACAAACTTCTTCATGCAGTCAACTCGGTTCATGTAGCGAACCAAGTCAAAGCGAGCCAGCTCGAAGCGTCGACGCGCAATCACCACGTCTCGTTCCAGTGCCCGCTGTTTATCATTTCCGTTTGTAGCAGAGCCTGAGTCTGAACTGAGAACGTTGTTGCTGCTGCCACCGGAAGCAGCCGAGGCAGGTGGTGTCCCCGTGATGGTGGGCTCGCCAGCTCCATTGTAGCTTCCAGTCGGCATCGCGGGACTGCCTAGACCCAACACCCCCAGCGAGTCCCCTCCGCCAGTAGGGGTACCAGTACCGCCAGGCTGTTGGCCAGGCTGTCTCGATTTGCTTAACAGCTTCCCCAGCAGCGTTTCGTACTCCTCTCCGAGCCTCGCCACCTCCTTCCGCAGCTCCCCGGCCTCCTTCAGCAGCTCCTTCTCTGAAAACTGCTGAATCGATCGACTCAGCAGGGACTCGACGCCGAGCAGCATGCTCACGCGCGAGCTCTGCACCTGCGCCAGCGTGTCGTGCATCTCGCCAAAGAGCTCGGACAGGCTGCCCAGCTCGGAGCAGCTCGTGGAGAAGATCGCGCGCGCGTGCTTGCGCTGGATGAGCTCGTGGGCGAGCGCCGTCTCCTCCTCCCCGAAGTGCTTCCCGGCCGCCGCGTACTCCTTCGAGTGCGCCACGAGCTCCTTCAGCAGCGCCTTGAGCCCCGTGAGCGACTCCTCGAAGCCCTCCAGCTGCCGCCGGAACACGGGCGAGTCCTCCACGAAGTCCAGCGCCACGTTCTTGCTGTGGCGGCTCTGCACTTGATCCCTGCGCTCGTCTGCGTCGGACGCCGCGCGGAGCCTCGCGGCGGCGCTGGGCGACGCGGCTGCAGCTCTGGACGGCGGCGGCGGCTGCTGCTGCTTCCTGTCGACCGCCACCTCCTTCCGGTCGCCGCTGCGCATCTGCGGGGACTCGGCGGGGGCCTCGAGCCTCGCCAGCTCCTCGGCCGGCAGCGCGCCGAAGCGCGCGTGGTACGCGTCCAGCTGCGTCTGCAGGCTCAGGATCATGAGGTCCTTCTTGAGGATCACGTGCTGCAGCTCCGCCACGGCGTCGCTGGGCGCCTTGGCGCCGTCGCCGCCGCCCCGCCACGCGCTGAACGCCTTCATGGGCCGGCCCGTTACGCGAAGTGGCACATGGGGGGGACACCTTTTTCCGCCAATCGGAGGCGCGGACAGGGACGTAACGTTAGTACTACGTTGTTGTACGAGCGGTCATTTAAAGCGGTTGAAGTGGATGTAAGAGTCTATAAAGTATCAGAGGGAGCTGAACGACTTGGCGAGCGTATGGTGGGGCGGACCCATTTCTGGACTCGGACTGCGCGACTACTGCGTGGCGCCGGCGAACACGTCGGCGAACTGGTCCTCGGGCATCTCGCGCTCGGGGCCGCGCTCCTTGCGCTCCACCTGCGCCGACTTGCGCGACACGTAGCGGTCGCGCTTGTCGGCCTTGGCGTCGCGGCGGTTCTCGTTCGGAGACACGTAGTGCTCGTTCTGGTACAGCGTCTGGCCGCCGAAGCTGCCGTCGAAGATGCGGATAGGCGTGATCACGAAGCGCGGGCCGATCTCGATCAGCTGCACCAGGTCCTCGCCGCGGTGCAGCGCCGCCATCTCCGCCTTCTTGGTGTCGGCGTCGTCCGCCAGGTGGTAGTTGCGGCACCAGACCTTGCCGTCGGCGTAGTAGAAGCTCATCACGCGGTCGATGAACGGCTTGCTCTTCGGGTGCGCCTTGGGCGTGCCCCACACCTGCGTGAACAGCTTCTTGATCACCTGGAGGTGCGGCGCCTCGTCGAAGGCCTTGTCGAAGGTCAGCAGCGGCCGCGAGCCGGCCAGCGCGTTGCCCGTCATCTTCAGCTCGTCCATCGTGTGCACTGCACGTCGAAACAGACAACAGATCAATTACGTCAGTACAGAGCTCCGAGGCTCGGCAATTGCCACGCGTTCGATGCACGCACCGTTCTGCACGAGGAACTTGGCGCTGGGGCCCGTGCCGACGCGGCTGACCCACATGTACAGGTCCTGGCGCTTGCGGGCCTCGAGGAAGATGGTGGTGTTGCAGCCCTTGATCTCGGCGATCTCGTTCACCACGTGCAGCGTGTCCTTGGCGTCCAGCTTCACCTCGCGCTTGTGGTGCGGCAGCAGCTTGCGGAAGTCATCCAGCAGGTGGCGGTAGCGCGTCGTGATGCCACGCGACGAGAAGACCAGCACGCGCTGCTTGTTGACGTACTTGCTGCCGCCCGCCGTGGCCAGCTTCTGCTTCTTGGCCTCCTCGGCCGCGTCCACCTGCGCGCCCGTCTCGTTCTCGCGTCTCCGCTTCATCATGGCCATGGTCGCTAGAACTAACTGCTCGTGCTGCTCGCTTGGCGGATGAAAACTAATGGCTGGTGCGCCGCTCAGTGACTTGGAGTTGTATGCGGCGTTCTTAACTGCCGCGGTTACGAACACCCCAGGACCAATGGGACCACTTTTTGGTCGCAGAAAAGAGGTCCTCACAGTTTACCGGTTGTTTTGATTGGTGGCACAATTTTTGTGAATTGCATCGACACTATTATTTAGCTTACTAAATTTGGGGCGGCCATAGAACGCGCAGCTTCATCGCTCGCTGCAACCGCTTCGCGCCACGCAGTGTGAGAACGTACGATACGGTCTCGTGTTCTAATGCATATGATCTACCTCAGCCAAGTCGGGACGCAACGATCCGTATGCACAGGACACCGTCCCGTATGCAGTGCACACCCTAGTTTTTTGCGTGCCCCTCAATTATGCACCCAAAACTCCTACACCCATTTTTGCTCGACCATTTTGCACCAATCATATAGCTACAAGAACAATGCCGGCATAGCGCGCGTGCCGTGCTGCTCATCCCGGACGTAGCGCCCAGAACCGAACTCCAGTCCGCGGCGCCACGTGAACGATGAAGTCTGCGAGCCGCGATGCGCAGGACAAGTGGCAGCTGAACCCCGTGCGCTTCATGCAGCTGGCGCTGGCCGCGACTATGCTGCTGTCCGTGTCCTACATGTGGCAGTTCACGGCGGAGACCGTCGTGTCCCCCGCCACGGCCGAGATCGAGGCCACCAGCGCTAAGGACGCGGCCGCGAAGCTCGTGCAGGCCGCTGAGTCCGCTCGAGCGGTGCAGCGCGACCGGTCCCACGCCCACACGCAGTACGTGGTGCGCGGCTTCGAGGAGGCGCACAAGTTCGTGCGCGAGTACGACGTGGACTCGATGGGGCCGCTGTTCATGCTCTTCATGAGCGATACAGACGCCAACGGCACGTACTGGTTCCACCCCTGCCAGCTCGTCAAGGACGCGGTGTACGAGGGCTTCAAGCGCGCGCCTCGCCGCTCGAGGCTGCTGGAGATCCAGGTGGGCTCGGAAAAGTACTGGAACGACCTCATGAATCCGTTCCGTCAGAACCAGCTCTTCTACATTGACTATCTGCCGACGCTGATGCGGTATGACGGCGGCGGCAACTCGTCGGCGCTGCTTGCTGGCCCGAATTGCTTGAACCGCGAACTGCTCGACGTGGTGTTCAAGGTGACCAAGCCGGCGGCGGGCCAGCCCAACGCCAACCGCGTCATGCACTTCAACGCCATGAAGCAAGTGATGGACTTCCTTGCATTCTACACCTACGACTACCCGCTTTTCATGTTTTTCGTATCGGGCGTGCACTCGTTCAATAACCGGCTGTGGTGTCCGTTCTGCGATAAGGCGGAGGTGCCGGTCATGCACTACTTCAACTACACGGCGCCGGCCAACGCCGTGCTGATGCGGATTGTGGTCGCGCGCGAGCCCCGCCAGTGGTTCGACGAAGACAATGACTTCGTCGGCCCCGAGTTCAGCAAGAAGGTCGTGGAGTTCGACGGCGTGCCGTACCTGGGCTTCGTCGACAGGAACCGCACCAGCAACAAGATCAAGGTGAGGGAGTTCGTGCACGGCATGGACCAGCAGCAAAAGCTGCAGGACTTCTTCCAGCAGAAGGCCCCTGGCGCGGCACCAGTACCCACAGTCCCCGCGGCATGAGCAGCACTCAACCAAGTACTGGGTTATTGATGCATGTACTGTACCTAGCTAGTAGTACTGGGTTATTGATGCCTGCCACCTAATACTTAGCAACTTCAATAGACACACCGCCACAGTCCCCCAATCGGCTTCCTCCGAGTTCGCGTGCTGAAATGCGGTCCGTATACTCGTTTTCATTGGCTGAAAGTCAAGTGTCCATAAAGACAGCGCAGGAGCGGAGCACGTCGATGCCGAGGAACTTGGCGGAGCTGCTGGCCGACCACCGGCGGCAGGAGGCGGCGGAGGCTTCCGGCGCCGCCCTCGGGTGCTCCGCCTCTCCGCGCGCGCGTCCATCACCTGCTGACTCAGCGCCGGCCTCTGCGCGTGCAGCGGAGCCCACGCAAGCGCAAGCGCAAGCACGCGGCGCGTTCCCGCCCCGAGCGCGGCCCCGACGGCGCCAGGAGCGAGACGCCAAGTACCGCATGGAGCGCGTGTTCCAGGAGGTCTCACGGCGCAAATCGCAAGCTTCGGGCGGCTCGGTGGGTCCCCGTGGGTCCTCCGAGACGGACAGCAGCGCCACGCCGCCGGCCTCTGACGCTGCGTCCCAGCGGAATGCCAATGGACCGGCAGCAGAGAGTGAGGGCCTTCGCTGCACTTACCAGGCCCGAGACGGGGGGCAGGCTGGTGGACAGCAACAGGAGGCTGAAGAGCGCTCGGGTCGCTTCGTGATGCCGAGGCCTAAGGACAGGAAGCGGCCGCGAGGCGGCGTGAAGCGAGTGGGGTTTGCCACGCCGCCGCCTGCTCCTGTGTCGGGCTCGGCGTCGAGTCAACATGCAGACAATGGACATGTGGAGATGCTCGGCGCGGGGGGCTATCGGCAGCTCGACGATGAAGATGCGCGCAGGGAGAGGAAGAGAGAACGGCAGCTAGAACGGAGGAGACGGCGGCAGGAAAGAGCCAACCGGAGACGGTCTGGCAGCGATGAAGATAAAGGGGCCACGCTGCTGGATGTTGACGACGCCACTGTGCAGTATATCGACGCGGTGCTGGTGAAACCCGACACACAGGTCTTCAACAAGTACACGAGGTTCTTCCTCGACCCGAAGCTTGAGACCCTGTACCAAGATTTCACAGCGATATATTGGTTCGGTCGAGCGCGCTGGCACGTGGGGGTCTGGATGGCAGTACACTTGTTTGTGAACCTCGTCTTCTACGTGCTTCCGAGTTCGGGGTTCACAGGAATGGACCAGTTCATCCTATCGTACGATTCGCTGCCAACGATATTCCAGTGGATTTACATTCCTATCGCACTTCCGTTTGCAGCTCTCCCCAACAAGTATAATCCGTTTCAGACGCGATGGCGCAGCTGGGTCTGCCTTATTATCATTTTCTTCAACCTGACATTTCAGGTATGGCTGGCGGACGCCAGTCGTTTGGCAACTAACGCCTACACATCTGTGGTGGATGAGCATTTGTCGTGTGATGCATCAAGCTCAAAGCTTTCATCTGCATTTCCTGGTATCACTGGAAACTCAAGCGATGGCAGTGAGTCTCTGAACAATGCTACAATAAACAACGCGCTTGCTTATCTGAATGACGAGCAACGGAACCTAGCTATAAGCGTGACGCATATGTGCTCAGACGCACTGGTTCAGACACTTGTGGGGTTTGCGTCGCTGTTCAGTTTTCTGTTCGTGATATCCATCCGTTTAGAGTTTGTCCAAGTCGTGGTGGTGGCTGTCACCGGTGGCGCCATTTACGCCATTGTGGTGAGTGCATTTGGGCTTCAGTTACAGTGGCTGATCACGTTTGCGTACGGTATGGCTGTCGTACTGCTGCTTATCTTGTCATATTCCTCGGACCGTACCAACCGCCGTTCTTTCCTTTCTAATTTCTTGGTGGAGAAAGAGAACGAGAATTTGAAATCATCGCTGAAGCAAGCCGAGGCTGCCCTACAGAACGATGCAGCTCATGCTGATGAGGAGCGCGCCGTGGCCCGGGTACTGGCCGCACCGGAGATGCGTCACCTCGAGATGGTTCACATCCCCTTCGCGGACCTTACCTTCTTGCAGGCAATTGGTCGTGGCTCGATGGGCGACGTCATCAAGGCCAGGTATTTCGGCACTATCGTGGTCTGTAAACGCATGCGCCGCGAACACATTGTGGAGTCTGGTGGTGGCCAAAACCGTAATGGAAATCGGAATGCATCCAATGGGGACAGTGCATTGGCAAGTTTCCGTGACGAAATCGAATTGATGTCATGTCTGCGCCATCCGAATATCGTGCAGTTTATCGGCGCGAGCTGGGATAATGCCTCTAATCTGTGCATCGTGATGGAGTATTTAGAAAACGGTGACATGCACAGCGTGCTGCACTCAGGAATCGGCAAGAATTTCACTTGGGCTGATCCGCTGCTTAAGATGGCAGTCGACGCTGTGCAGGGAATGCTCTACTTGCACTCTCAGGAGCGCCCTGTGGTTCATCGTGATCTGAAGAGTGTCAATATCCTGTGCTCAGCCACGTTCGGTTGCAAGGTGGGCGACTTTGGCCTCAGTCGCCGATACAAAAAGGGTGTCGACGCTCTTACAACTCTCGTGGGAACACCATTCTGGCTTGCTCCTGAGATTATTCGCAGTGAGCGGTATGGACCTGAAGCTGATGTCTACTCGTTCGGTATCGTGCTTACAGAACTAGACACGCGTCGTACACCGTATCACGACCAAGAGGAGACCGGGCTGAAGGTGCTTATGCGGGTAGCACACAAGGGACTGCGGCCATCCCTTCCATCAACTTGTCTGCCTGAGCGTCGGAAGCTCATAGAGGACTGCCTCCGGGATATTCCGTCCCGCCGTCCAACATTCGCACAAGTGCTCTCGCGTCTGCAAGGGCCTGTCCTATTAGAAATTGAGGGTCATGTTGCTGCCCAACCGGAAGTAAAACGGCGCGTGCTGATGCGTCGCTATCAGGAACGCAGGAGTCTCTAGGTCAACTCCGCTTTTGAATAAACTATAATGAAATACTGATATGACGACATTTAGTTATCTGTATCTTCGTTTGAACAATTAGAGTTTTCGGAACTGTAGTCAAACTTCTCGAAATTCCTGGCTCAAAAGTTCAATAGGGGACTCGTTGTAGCCGAATTTCATGCCACCTTGGTTCTCGAGGTGCAGCTCACGCGCATCTGACGCAACCATTTCCGCGACAAGTTCTCGAAAGCGCACTGTCGGTGCCCAACCAAGTTCTCGCTGGGCTTTCGTCGCATTGCCACAGAGCAAATCCACCTCGGCTGGGCGAAAGTATACCGGATCTACACGCACCACAACACGATCAGGGTCCAGGAGACTCGCATCCTGGGGCTCGCAGTCGTCGTGGATGATGACACCAACTTCATCCTTTGAGCCTCGAGCACCTTTCCACGCGATCGCCAGGCCCACCTGAGCAAATGCGAGCGCTACAAACTCTCGTACACTGTGGCACTCCCCAGTAGCAACCACAAAATCCTCCGGGGTATCGTGCTGAAGCATGCGCCACATGCACTCCACGTAGTCACGAGCGTGGCCCCAGTCACGTTTCGCGTCGAGATTGCCCACAAAGAGGCACTTCTCAATGCCAGCACGAATGCGCACAACAGCCCGAGTGATCTTGCGAGTGACGAAGGTTGGTCCTCGCCGCGGGCTCTCGTGGTTGAACAGAATTCCGTTCACTGCAAACATGCCGTAGGCCTCACGATGGTTCACCACGCTCCAATAGGCGAACTGCTTGGCGACGCCGTAAGGTGAGCGTGGGTGAAACGGGGTCTCTTCATCCTGTGGGGTGGCTTGCACTTTGCCGTAGAGCTCGCTTGTTGACGCTTGGTAGAACCGCGTCGAGCGTTCAAGTCCACATGTGCGCAAGCACGTGAGTAGGCGGAGCGCGCCGAGCCCGTCGACATCAGCAGTGTACTCGGCCAGCTCAAAAGAGACCTTGACATGGGACATGGCGCCCAAGTTGTAAACCTCATGAGGCCGCACGCGCGCTATGATTTGGCACAAATTCGATGCGTCGGTGAGGTCCCCGTAGTGCAGGAAGAGCCGAACGCCGTGGTCGTGCGGGTCTCGGTACAAATGCTCGAGCCGCGCCGTGTTGAAGTTCGAGGAGCGACGAACGAGTCCGTGCACTGTGTAGCCCTTGGCCAGCAGCAGTTCGCTCAGGTAGGACCCGTCCTGACCCGTGATGCCTGTGATCAGAGCCACTCGAGGACGGTCGGGGGCTCCGCAGCTGTCCGCCGCGCTGCTCTCGCTGGTTGTGCTATTGTGGTCGTCTGCGGACTTTTCCTCGGAGCTTGCAGGGCCCAAGTTGGACGCACTGGGCGGACTCGACTCGCGCATCATGATCAGCAGGTCACGTTTGACCAGGATATCGGCTCCGCGTCCTTTGACTCGGGTATCTTTCGACGAAGTTGAAGCTGGAAAGATATACCAAACGGTGGTACTATAAAAACGCAGAAGGTGCTTTTTCAATATATCCACCAAGATAAAATGCATCCGCGCACGTCATAGCTACAGCGACTGTCAAAACTGCGCCCGATCTTGCGACTCGCGACCACGGAGTTCCGGGTCGACGACTACAGTAGTTCCAGTCGATCTCGTCGGCGCGGCAGCGCAGCACATGCACAACGCTCTCGTCGCTGTGTCGGGCATCGGCATTCACGTGCTCGTCCACGCTGGTTTCCTGCCGGTTCTGGTGCTTGCCGTGCCGCGCCGTGTCCATGCTCGTCACCACGCGCGCGCGTGATTGGATGCGTCCTCCGGTTCTACCGCCCCGTGATTGGTCAAAAAAGAGCGCCGAAACCATTGGCCTTCGGCCTCCAGTGGCGGCCCGAAGCTCGCCAGCATGAAGCGACACTTCCGTCACTTGGGCATTTGCTCCGATCTCCCACCCGCGACCCCACCGCTCCGCTCGCATCATGGCCTCCACGGACGCTGCCGTCATCGACCCCGAGCTGCTGGACGGCCGCACGGCCATCGACATCTTCGTGAACAAGAACCAGGGCCAGGGCTACACGTACGATGACCTGATCCTCATGCCCGGCCACATCAACTTCGGCGTGGACGCCGTGAAGCTCGAGACGAAGGTGTCGCGCAACATCTCGCTGCGCCTGCCGCTGGTCAGCTCGCCCATGGACACGGTCACGGAGCACGCCATGGCCATCGGCATGGCGCTGCACGGCGGCATCGGCATCATCCACTACAACATGACGGTGGAGGAGCAGGTGAAGGAGGTGCGCCTCGTCAAGAAGTTCAAGAACGGCTTCATCACGGACCCCAAAGTGCTGTCCCCCGAGGACACGCTGGCGGACGTGGACCGCATCAAGGCCGAGTTCGGCTTCGCCGGCATCCCCATCACCGAGTCGGGCAAGGTCGGCAGCGTGCTCGTCGGCATCGTGAGCAACCGCGACATCGACTTCATCGAGGACCGCCAGACCAAGCTCAAGGAGGTCATGTCCACCAACCTCATCACCGCCCCCGAGGGCGTCTCGCTCAAGGAGGCCAACCACATCCTGCGCGAGAGCAAGAAGGGCAAGCTGCCCATCGTCAACGCCAAGGGCGAGTTCGTGTCGCTCATCTCGCGTCGCGACCTGGTCAAGAACCGCGACTTCCCGCACGCCTCCAAGGACGCCAACAAGCAGCTGCTGGTCGGCGCCGCCATCGGCACGCGCCCCAACGACCGCGACCGCTGCACGGAGCTGGTCAAGGCGGGCGTCAACCTCATCGTCATTGACTCGTCGCAGGGTGACTCGACCTTCCAGGTCGACCTCATCAAGTGGATCAAAGCCACGTACCCGCACATTGACGTGATCGGCGGCAACGTCGTCACCCGCATGCAGTGCAAGCGGCTGATCGACGCTGGTGCTGACGGCCTCAAGGTCGGCATGGGTGTCGGCTCCATCTGTACCACGCAGGAGGTGTGCGCTGTTGGCCGTGCTCAGGCCAGCGCTGTGTACAACACCGCCCGCTACGCTCGCCAGTTCGGCGTGCCCGTTATTGCAGACGGTGGCATTGCTAGCTCGGGTCACATCGTCAAGGCTCTGACCGTCGGTGCCTCGGCTGTCATGTGCGGCTCGCTCTTCGCTGGTACCGAGGAGTCCCCGGGCCAGTACTACTTCCAGGACGGCGTTCGTCTTAAGAAGTACCGTGGCATGGGCTCGATCGAGGCCATGACTGCCGGATCCTCCAAGCGTTACTTCGCCACCCACGCCACCGTGAAGGTCGCCCAGGGTGTGAGCGGTGCTGTCGTGGACAAGGGCTCGCTGATGAAGTACATTCCGTACCTGCAGCAGGGCATCAAGCACGGTCTGCAGGACCTGGGCCAGGTCACCCTGGAGAAGGTGCACGACTCGCTCCACAAGGGCGAGCTCCGCTTCGAGCTGCGCACCCCTGCTGCGCAGCGCGAGGGCAACGTGCACTCGCTGTACACGTACGAGAAGCGTCTGTACTAAGCAGCCAGGTGGTCTGTTGACGTTGCTTTGCGGTGGCGTACTTCGGCGCCGCACGTAGCCAACCAATTCCGCTATTTCTATATCTACAGTATATAGTGCAGTCACTGAGCATGACCATGACTCGTTCAAGCTGCCGCTTGAGCGAGTCGAGCCGAAAACTGCATGGTAATGAAGGCCAATACATAGACATCTTCAATGAATCCTCACCTCTACAAAAATGCATTGAATTCTGCCCACAGGATCCACGCGTCAAATCTATCGCAGTCCCGACAACTTCAACATTGTGTAGACCCATTGACAACATGGAGTTGTGCCATTGCGGCAAGACGAGTGCAGCAAATCGATGCATTGTTACGACACGAACGTCACTTGCTTTACTATACTTATTACGAGAGGTCTTCGGTTGACCAACATAAAATGCTGAGCCGCTCGCTGCTCCGCGATCAAAATACGTCGCGCTGGACGTGTTCCTGGATGCCAATCAGTCGGCCGAGCTTGGTGCTCTCTTTCGGGGGACTCGAAGCAACTTCTGGCTCCGATCCAGGAAAGCTGCTCCACAGTTCGGGCAGGAGTTCGCCGTAGCACGTGCTGTCGCTGAAGGTGATGCACGTTGCTCGCTCACTCAGCGATTGAGCTGCCTCGACCATGGGGGAAGAGGTGAGCACAACACGCTGAATCGCCACACGAATCGATCCATGCTTCAGTCCATCCGCTCTAGATACTAGGGGGTACCAGTCACCAAACACCTCGTTCACGGGCATTGACAAGCTCAAATGCACCTCTCCGAGATTGCGATTTTCACCGCCCAGGACGAAGACATCAAGTGCGCGCTGGCCATTAGTCGGCGAAGACGGCAGCCAAAACACGAATCGCTCGTTCACCGAGAGGTTCTCCCGGCTGGTAGTTTTCGACTTGCGATTCGAACGGCCTAGCTGTAACGAGACGGTGAATGGTTGATCTAGGCCCCGTTCATCCCGGTCGGCAGCGAGTCCACGCGCTTCCATGATGTCCACAACGACCAATTCCCCATACGGACTTCCACGTGAGATCGTACTGAGAACTGCAGTTCGAGTACGGGAGCATAAGTTGTGCACGTTATTGAGTGCGTTCTCCGCTGCCTCGCGTGGTGGCAACGACGACGACGTGCCCGCCGACGGGAACGGAAACGTTGACGAGGAAGAGGAAGACGACGGGGCTGTGCTGGGAGTGCAATCCGAAGCAGAACGCGAGGTCCTCCATGGAGTTGGTATCGGTGGAGCGAATGAAAACCGCGTTGACGAGTTCGAAGCCGACGCTGTCGTTGTCGTCGTCGCTGCAGCCGAGGGAGACGGTTCCTGTCCAGGAGCTGCAGAAGCCTTGTTTCTCGGGAACATACGGGAGTCCGAGAAGGTCCTGAACATGGACGTCACTGGGTTGGTCGAGGGCTTCTCCGGCAGCTTCTCGGCCGTCGACAACGGCGATTCTGTGGTCGATCCAGAGGTGGCCGAAGATGTCGTGGGAGATACCGGGGTGGCGTCGTCAATGGAAACAACATTAGAGACGTAGACGGATTCATCCATCGAGTACTTGTAGAAGTTAGCATCGAGAGCGGGCGTATGGGGTGTCGCCACGGGCACGACTTTGCTCTCAATGACCGACTCCCGATAGTCAACTTCCGGTTCTAAGCACGCATCGTGAGCCTCCGGGTCTTCCTGGTTTTCTCGGCTCTTTGACCGGCTGACGCGCGTCTGCCAGATACTCTTAACACGCGAGCCCAGCATCCGAAGTAACAAGCGAAATGCTTGAGCTCCCTGACGCTATTTGAATTGTGCGGGCGCGCAGCAACACCTTTGGCAATGGACGGTGCCTTCTCTGATGGCGAATGTAGAGGTACGAGGTGTCCCTACTGGCAGAGGGCGGGGGCTGGTCATCCATGGCGTGAATGCCACCTGGGCCCGCTCATCTGGCTTTACTTCGGGACATTCCACAACAAACTAGGCTACATTATGGGCTGCTACGAGAGCCATGCTACATCTGACTTCAATTGATAGCTCCGACACCGAGACGAGCAGATGGAAGTACTATGCCACTGGGGCCATGGGCATTCTACAGTCTAGACTTCATTCGAGTGGAATCACTCGATGCGGCTGTATATTCCCCGCTTTTAACGATTCCAAGCGATCCGTTTATCATCTGTTCGTTGATGAGCTCTCGCTCCCGAAGAGATCGAACGACGGCTTCAACACACCTGACCAGGGCCACTCGCCCCGAGCTGGTGGACTATCTGGATTAACGAATAGTAAAACGACACAACGTCAAAGACGAATATGCACTCGCTTGCCTACTGCTGGTAGTCACAATGGCAGCGGCACTGCCGCTGAATAACAAATTAGCTCACCAGCTTACGACGACCCGTACTTCCGTAGATACTCGTCCATAGGCAAGAAGCAGAACTCTGCCTCTCCGTCTACGCCACGCCAGAGCTTCACGACTTCCGCCAGCTCCATCTCGTACACTGGAAGTCCGTTTACGGCAACAAGAACGTCGCCGATGTTAATCGCGCCACTCTGCTGGGCTTGTTCCCCGGGTACCAGCCGATGCACAACAACGACTTCGGCCTCAGGGTGTTTTGAGAACTCAATGCCGAGTTTTCGGTCGGAGGACAACACCACGGTGCACGCTGTCAAAAGTGACCTGATGTACTCAAGCGCGATCTCGAGGCATGTCACGAAGTACGCGATTTCACCATGTTGGCTACCCGCATCAAAGAAGGTGATCAACTCCTTCAACGCCACAGGGTCCCTCAGGTGGGCGTGAACTAGCACGTAAATGAAAGCTGGGATAAAGGCGTCAGCGCTCATAGGCGGCTGCGTCGGGTGCTCAGTGTGGAACACCGCGTAAATCTCTTTGCAGGCTGCTAGCAGTTGGGCGCGCTTCATATACGGGAGGCTCACCTTATCAACCTCCCGTAGCTTCGCGCAAGCTGAGAACCATTTCGACGATGACATGGTGTCAGGTCCAATGCCGAAAAATGCCTGCGACTTGCTACGCAGAATATCAATCTTCCCCTTAAGCAGCTTTGCATCTTCCCGTGTTTGTGCACGCACGTTGGCCAAAATTGCACGATAGAGAGGGAAGACAACGCGCTCCTCGATCTGCTCGTAGACGATAGTCTGGATGTTGTTGGTGATCTCACTGATCACTGCTGCATCTTGTGGGTGGGCTGGATTAGCCCTTACATGTTCCTTGACCCCATCGTCGTCTGAGTCGCTGTCGGAACTACTACTAGGCTGCCCGACTCCAGCAAGCATCTGGAGCTCCTTCAAACGCCTATGGATCAAGTAGTCGGATAACCCGCTCATGAATTCTCTCACCGTTGCATTGGAAACAGGGCGGCCTGTGTGTTCTTTCAGGAATGCCGCAGATGTGCAGCCCTCCGGCGAGTATGGAGACGCCAACAGCAGTTGCACTTCGCGTGCTACATCCACCATTGCATCCTCAGAGTTTGAAATAAAAGAAGACATGCAGCGTCGACAAACACCATCGACGGCCGCGCCGCCTTCTTCCATCGCTCCGCATTTGCACAGTCGCCTAATATCTGTGGCACTGACGGGATCGTTTGAATCGGATTGGGATGAAGTCCCTCCAGCCTGGGAAGAGTTAGTGCTGCCTTCACCTACTGACGCGAGCGCAGCCAGCCAAAGTGACCGCTCCTCTTGACTGTCAGCGTGCAGGAACAGGTTGCGCGTGGGAGTACAGATCTGGAAGCTGTGTCTTTCACCCGTTTTGAGGGTGTCTACTGGTGATACCCGCGCATGAGAGACGTCAATGGTTCCTTTGCGAGAGCCGCCCTGCGGGTGTGCGAAGTACGAAAGCGTCGTGTTCGAGAGCTCAAACCAGCGGCGCTTCGTCGATTTAACCATGCGACCGCGCTTTCGTAGCCAGCCGGAGAAGAGAATCGGGTCGCCCTTGTCTGCGTTATCGCTGTGCTGCTTCATAAGTTTAGCAGTCTTGGCGCCCTCTGGTAGGAGCTGCACGTTGTGCTCTTGCAATTTGCGGATCCAGACGTCGCGGTCATGGTTGTCCATAGCGTAAAGCACCATGCTGTAGTTGCCTTGAACGAACTTGAAACCACTGTGTAGCATACACTGCACGGTGCTCTTTCGTGTAAGATCCAGTCTGCCGCGCACCTCCGTCGCGTCATGTGTGTCATGGTAGATAAGCTCGTTGTCCACAATGCAGAACAACCGACGCTTGAAGTTGCGCAGGCCATGCCCGCGCTTAATCAGCCAGCCCGAGTGCCGCACAACGGGCTTGTACTCGAGCACCCAGCGTCGACTCTGCGCGCTCGTCGGCGTGGGTCGTGCGGCGGTGTCCGTCGATTTGACCATCGTGCTCGTGACGCGCTCCGACCACATTTCGATATCTCTGCACACAAGCCCCCGCTTCCCGTGAGCCCACGGCCTCTAAAGCTGCTCAGCCACCCCCCGTGAGAACGTACCGCTGGCTCGGTCGTGTCACGAGCACGACCCGCCTCGACTCGCGAATGCTCTCCTTCGGCTGCGCCAGCGACGGCGCTTTGGGTCGCTGCGTGGCGCGCGCTTCTTCCGCGGCCGCAGCTTCCGGTTCCTCCGGCGCGAGCACGTCGTCCGGCTCCGTCGTGTCGACGCTCTCGTCCAGCTGCGCGACGGCCTCAATGGCCGGCACCTCGGCGACGTGCTCCACCGTGGCCGGGGACTCGGCGGCGTCGAGGCTGCAGCGCATGGTTCGAATGCTGCTGTCGCCGCCCGAGGACTTGGACGCGAGCAGCCGCGGCCTGCGCCGCTCGCTCGGCTCCCGGCCGTCGATGTCCTCGTCCGCGCGCTCCTGCAGCAGACTGGGCGCGCGGCCGTCGATGTCCTCGTCCTCGCTGTCGTCGATGCGGATCTCCTGGCCGGGCGCGAGCTCCTCGTCGCTGTCCTCGTCGATGCGGACGTCCACGCGCACGCGCCTCCGCGCCGCGTTGGGTCCGGCCAGCTGCTTGCTCGACTGCTGGCGCTGCCGGTGCCGCCGCAGCTTCTCCTTGGTGCGCATGAGGCCGACGTCGCTGCGGCTCGGGGCCGCCGCCTGGCCCCGCGGCGGCGCGGCGTCGTCTGCGTCGCCGTCGCCCGCGGCCTCGCGCAGCCGCAGCCGGAAGACTTCGATGCTCTGGCGGCGCGTGCCCGTCGCCATCGCCGCCTCTCGCTCTGTGGCGCCCGCCTCGGTGTACCGCGGGACGTGGGGGCCCCGGCGCTGCACCGCGGAGGAGCAGGTGGATTGGCCGAACCGGACGCAAATCGCTCTTAAACGCGACCGCACGGTTGGAGAGCGCAAGAGCGGCTTCAACTGCACCGGCACTTGGGGGGGGGGGGGGGCGGGGGCTTTCTGGATGGCTCAGCTCTGCGTTTACACGGGCTCTTAGATGAGGGTTTGCTTCTTTTTTTTTTAACGTTATTTAACTTTTGTGGGGGCTTTCTGGATGGCTCAGCTCTGCGTTTACACGGGCTCTTAGATGAGGGTTTGCTTCTTTTTTTTTTAACGTTATTTAACTTTTGTGCGGGGGATCGTACCCCTGGGGTATGATATGGCGACTTTAGTGTCGGGCACTGAGCCTCAGCCTGAGGGGCATGCGACGCCCTGGTCGGATACATGTACGGCGTCGGCGGCTCGGCTATTTGGCACGACTATCGATGGCCACCGCACGCTGCGGCTGCGGTGGTCGACGGCGGAGCGCATAAAATCCAGTCGCTGGGCTTGCGATGCTCGCCGTTCGCCGCGATCCACAAGCCGCGACGACATAAAGCGGCCGTAGGAACGACGAGCACATGCACGGCGCGCATGCTTGAGAACAAGGTGCTGCGCGTCGGGCGCCTGGCTGTTATCGTCGCTTAACGGAGCGAAAGGTGCAACCGGGGTCTGTCCGGTACTTCATCTTTACCGGCCTCCACGGGGACATGCCTTTTGCAGGAGACGCTGGGTAACCTTGCTTAGCTTGGCCCTTTGGGCTCGGTAAGTACATGTAGACCACCACGGCACAGAGCCCATCCTGTTTACCATGAGAAGCACAGTCTGCTTCATACCCGTCGCGATGGTATGCTTCATGTATAGCACTCACTGAAGGCGAAGGCTTTTCGCATTGGACCAGCGCCTCCCTACAGCACCAGCACAATCGCGACGGACCTCAGGTGGGGCTATCGGTCACTGATCGATAGCCTCCGCCTGGGGAGTCCCAGTGACCGCCGGTCCCCACTGGGGACCGGCGGTCACTGATTCGGTGTGCTGTGGGCCACAGCCTGTGGCTTCGGCAAGGTTGTACGTCGCTGTGCAAAGCTCAAGCTGAGCAGGTGCGGCGTCTGCTGCAGTCCTGCCGCGCAGACCGCCACAAGAACGAGCTGCTGTTTGTGCAAGCGCGACTTGCTTTCGTAGACAGCGGCGGCTGTACCACCCTGTGGCGACACATGTGCCATTTAACAGCGGTGACCATGCCGTGTCGACACCCTCGCCTTCAACATGGCCCCATTTCACCGTGAAACACAAGGCCCAGCCAGGTTTCACCGGAATACATCGTGCAGATGTCAGTGTGATTTGAAGCCGAGCGCGCTTGTAGCAGTACGCTCGCGGCGGCAGCAGCTACGAAGCCCGCACCAACTCGAGCCGCTTTCGGTGTCTTCAGCGCACACCGATCCATCGGTCTAATGCCAGCAGAAGCGATCGCTTGCCGCCCTAACAAGCCTGCCAGGCAGCCCATCGACCCGAGTCCGGCATTGCGTGTACCATGAGGAGCCGCAGCCCGCATCTGCGACTTCAACGTCTGTTGCGAAACTTCCACGTCGGGCTCCCCGACGCAATGTGCGCGGCACTCGGGTAAACCTGCCGTGACTTGGCCCCAGTATGGGTCCGTTTCTATGCACCCATCGACGCACGCGCGTCGCCGCTAGAGCTGGTTTTCGACCAATGGTGCGGCGGGACCCCTCGGCTCTGATCTTTCGGGCGCGAGTTGCACGCGCCTCGTGACCAAAGATTGTTTGCTGGCGCAGTTTAGTTCCCAATTCGCCGCCTACCCCCCAAAGCGCGTCCCAGCCCCAGCCGCCAGCCATGAGCGCCCCGCACGCCCGCATCAGCCAAATCGCCAGCCACCTGAGCTCGCACGACCCGCGCGCCGAGGAGAGCGACTACGCGCAGCGCGTGAAGCAGGTGGAGGCCTTCATCCGCGACGAGCGCTTCCGCTACGTCAAGCGCCCGTACGGCGCCGAGGACGTGGTGAAGCTGCAGGGCACGGTCCCCGCCGCCAACGCCGGCGCCGCCATGTCGCGCAAGCTGTACAAGATGCTGCGCGAGCTGCAGGCCGCCAAGAAGACGAGCCACACCTTCGGCGCGCTGGACACGATCCAGGTCACGCAGATGGCCAAGCACTTGTCCACGGTCTACGTCAGCGGCTGGCAGTCGTCGTCCACGGCCTCCACGTCCAACGAGCCCGGCCCCGACGTGGCGGACTACCCCATGGACACGGTGCCCAACAAGGTCGACCAGCTCTTCCGCGCGCAGCTCTTCCACGACCGCAAGCAGTACGAGGCGCGCCGCCGCATGACGGCTGAGGAGCGCGCGCGCACGCCGCCCACGGACTTCCTGCGCCCCATTGTCGCCGACGCCGACACTGGCCACGGTGGCCTTACCGCCGTCATGAAGCTGACCAAGATGTTCATCGAGCGCGGTGCTGCCGGCATCCACCTGGAGGACCAGAAGCCCGGCACCAAGAAGTGCGGCCACATGGGCGGCAAGGTGCTGGTGTCTGTGCAAGAGCACATCCAGCGTCTCATCGCCGCTCGCCTGCAGGCAGACATCCTCGGAAGCCCACTAGTCATTGTGGCCCGCACGGACGCCGAGGCCGCTACTCTGCTGGACAACAACATCGACCCGCGCGACCACCCCTTCATCGTTGGCGCCACCAACCTGAACGTGGAGCCGTACATTGACGCCACCCGTGCTGGCCGTGAGGGTGACTGGGACAAGCGTGCCCACGCCATGACCTACCCGGAGGCTGTCCGCGAGGTCCTGAAGAAGTCGGGCCGCTCGGACGCTATTGCCAAGTGGAACGCCCAGTGCCTGGAGCTGAGCCTGCCCAAGCTTCAGGCTCTGGCCAAGTCGCTCGGCGTCAACATCACCTTCGACTGGGACCTGGCCCGTACTGTGGAGGGATACTACCGCGTGCGCGGCGGTGTGGAATACTGCATTGCCCGTGGACGTGCTTACGGCGAGTACGCCGACCTGATTTGGATGGAGACGGCCAAGCCTGGTGTACCTCTTGCCCGCACGTTCGCTGAAGGCGTGAAAGCCAAGATCCCGCACCAGATGCTGGCGTACAACCTGTCGCCTTCGTTTAACTGGGACGCTGCTGGTATGTCCGACACGGAGATCGAGACCTTCGTGACGGACCTGGCTCGCATGGGCTTCTGCTGGATGTTCATCACGCTGGCTGGCTTCCACAGCGACTCTCTGGGCATCACACGCTTCGCGCGCGACTACGCGAAGCGTGGCATGCTCGCGTACGTCGAGGGTGTGCAGCGTGCTGAGCGTAACGAGGGTGTGGAGACGCTGAAGCACCAGGGCTGGTCGGGCACCGAGCTTGTGGATGCTATGCAGAACACCATCACGGGCGGACTGTCGTCGACGAACACGATGGGTCACGGTGTTACCGAGGCTCAGTTCTAAGCTGGTAGCTGCCAGCTGGAACCTTTCGTCAAGGAGTTGCCTAGAGTTGAATAGCGCAGCCGCCATCCTGGCAAGGGGTAGTTGGTACTCTTCTACCTACCTTGCCCATGCGTGTGAGTATTTTACCAAAGTTTAAGCGAAAACAAAAAGAGTTCAAAAGCTAGTCAAACGTTGTTGTTGTTGAAGTGTGCGTGTGCATTTACCGGTATGTGTGCCATGAGCTCGTCCAGTGATCCAATGGGATTTTCGTGGAGCATAGTACAAGTAGCTTGCCGTTAAAACACTCGAAGTCGATGCTTACTCGTCCTGAGCAGCACTACTGACTTCAACTTAGCCTTGTTTTCTAGACTCCATATTGGTACTTCGAAGTGCATTACATTAATCAACAATGGTCCAGGCAACGCCTTTGCCCTTCATCACCAATTGAGACATTGTAAATGCTCATAGTCAAAGTGCACGGCACCAAGACAATGCCTGCATGAGGCCGACCTACCCAACCGGAAAAACACAACATCAAATCTGAGAGCTCAAGCACCGCAGGCATCGTGTTTCTTCTATTAGCCCGACCGTCCTCCCGGCGCTATCCTTCCCTGTTCCTGCCTGTTTTTTTCGCTACTTGTACGCAAGGGAGCACGCTCTGCCCCGCTGGCTTACAGCACGCCGCAGCTGACGATCTCAATGTCCGTCAGCGGCTTGTTCTTCACACAGTAGACGCCCTCAATATTCTTTAACACATTCTTGCCCTCCACGACCTTGCCGAACGCGACGTTGCGGCCGTTGAGTTGCGGCAGCGGCTTGAGCGAGATGAAGAACTGCGAGGCGTTCTTGTTGAGGCCGGCGTTGGCCATGCCGAGCACGCCCTCCTCCGAGAACTGCAGCGCGTAGTTCTCGTCGTCGAAGTAGCGCCGGTTCTCCTCCAGCGCGGCGTGGCCGCCCGTGCCGTCGCCCTTGAGCACGTCGCCGCCCACGACGTACACGCCCTTGGTCACGTTGTGGAACTTGGAGTTCTGGTACGAGCCCGAGCCCAGCGCCGCCGACTTGAAGCCGGCCGTGCACATGTTGAGGAAGTTGGTGGCCGTCTGCGGCACGATGTCCTTGGCCAGCTCCACCACGATGCGCTCGGCCTTGGCGCCGCCGATGCTCACGTCCAGGAACGCGCGCGGCCGCGGCTGCGCGGGCGTGGGCACCACGGCGTCGTACGCCACGGCCGCGGCCTCAGGCGCGTTCATCTTGGCCAGCGAGCGGTGGTACCAGCCCCAGCCACGCGCGCCGCCGCGCGCCATGGCGTCCCCGGCGCCGCGCACGAGCTTCGATCGGCTGAACGCAGACATGGTCGCAGCACAGCAGCACAGCAGTCCGAGCCCTCGGCGTGCACCTCTCGCTATGCTCTGGGCGATTTCCAGCCAGACGCCGCGGGTCGCACTTAAGCGAGAAGCTCACCTACAAGAAGATCGTATTTAGTAGGAGAAATGGAGCCCCCCCGTTTTTGTGACGTGGTAGTGACATGGCACGCGCTTGAAGAACCGAACGCATCACGGCTCGGATCAGGAGCGGGAGATCCTTTGGGCAGCGGCCGCGGCGGGACGAGAGCGATGGAGCGAGGCAACCGCGTGCTGCTGGCGGTGGTGGCCGCCGTGGCCGTGCTGGTGATGCTGCAGTTCGCGCTGATTAGCGAGGGGTCGGCGACGTATTTCGCGGAGGAAGCGCCGCTGCAGCTGGAGGAGAAGGTCAAGAAGAAGACGCGCGTGTTCCAGCAGACCACGGCGCTGCCGGTGGTGCTGATGCATGGCATGGGCGACGCCGCGAGAAATGGGGGCATGAAGCGCATCCAGAAGGTGTGGACCTTGTGCTGGAGGGGGGGGAGACGTGGTGTCTGATGAGAGGATTGCGAACTGATTGACAGGCGGTCGCAGAGCACCTTGGCGTTTACGTTGTCAGTGTGCAGCTTGGAGATTCAGTGTCGGAAGACGTGGAGAACAGCTTCTTCGTCACGATGAATAACCAGACGGAGTGGTTTGCTAAGATCGTCCGAGAGGTGCGTTGAGCTGCAACGATATCCTTACGGTTATTTGCTGGTCAGCTGCGTTTACGAGAGTTTCTCGTTACAATTGGCAGGACGCGCAATTAGCAAACGGATTTAATGCTGTGGGATTCTCTCAAGTGGGTAGCGGTACTAGGTGACAGGTAGGACAAACGGTGCTAACGATTGTGATGGTGTCAGGGCAATTTGCTGATCCGTGCGTACATCGAGCGCTTCAACAACCCACCAGCTTACAACTTCATTTCATTTCATGGCCCTCTTGCTGGAGTTGGTGGGTTGCCGCAATGCTCTCCCCTTAATTTTATTTGCAAGGAAATTGACAAGGTAGTCTCGTGTGAGTTGTATAACCTATGGTAAGGTCAAGTGAGCTGACAAATACGTTTGTGTGCTGATCAGCTTATCGGAGAAGCTGTGTATACTAAACTTGTTCAAGGTACGATGCTTCCCAAGTGAATAACATGTCAATGTCCTGAAAAGTGAACTCATTTGCCGTGGTTGCAGATCGCATCGCTCAAGCTAACTACTTTCGGGATCCGCTTCGCATCGAAGCCTACCTCAAGAATGGTACTACTCATTGTTAACCTCATTTAAGCCCCGTGACACTCCAATGTCTCACTTTACTGCAATGCTCCTGTACAGCTCAATTCCTCCCCGACCTCAATAACGAAAAGACGCCTGTCAACCAGACGTATAAGGACAATTTCACAAAGCTGCAGAATCTGGTCCTTGTCCGTGCCAACCAGGACACCCAGGTCTTTCCGAAAGAATCGGAATGGTTCGGCATGTACCAAGATGGCGACCCGTACAAGACCGTGTTAGGTTTCAACGAGACGAGGTGGTACCAGGAAGACCTGTTCGGATTGCAGACGCTGGATAAGGCGGGTAAGGTTCACTTCCTCACCACGGATGGAGACCACTTGCGGTTCTCGATCGAGTTTTTGCTGGGCGTGGTGGATAAGTACTTCCACCCACAAATTATGAGCACCTGATCTGGCTGGAGCTAAATCGTGCAATCAAGAATAAATGCACGGGTAATGCAACTAACGTTATTAGCGCAAGTTGGTAACATCGTGGGGAATGGGCCCTGAATAGCAAGTCTCGCATTGCAACGTTAAAGTGTTGCGTCCATTTTAGGCAAATCAGGTGGGAGATACCGCCCCTTTTCGACGAATCACATCCGCAATCTAGAAACCAGCTGTAACGCATTCTCCCCAATTCGCAGTCTACAAAGGAGAAGAAGCTGAGCAGATCGAGCGCAAGACACTTCAAGACCGCGCTGCGCACGCCGCCCCCACAAGCCCCCGACCGACTCGAAGCTCCCGTCCAGACGCAGCAGATCGCGCTGCACCGGAAACCCGAGCTCTGACCTTCATCCCGCTGTCGAGTCGGGCCACCCCGTGCGGATACCTTCACACGTGTAAACTCTCGAGTTTTTTAGCTGTACATTCGCCGCAGCGCTCTGTACATTTCCTTTGCATTCAAGCTGCAGCCCGAGAGCATGGCGTCACGAGATCTGGTCGGCCGCCCGTTGGTGCCGTTTTTCGACAGTGACGACAACGTGAACGACACGCTGCAAGTCGCCGACGACGAGAGGGAGCAGATGGACGTCGACGCGCGTGTGTGGGATAAAGAGCTGGGCTACTTCGTGTACCCTTCAGAGCAGCAGACAGCAGTGTCCAAGCCTGCTGCAATTGCCGCGACAAACAGGGAGTCGAGGACGAACAGCGGCAGTAAATTGCTGCTCACGCCTTCCATGATGCTGTCCAGCAGTGCTCCGGAGCACTTCAACTCTATGGCTGCTAGCGGAAGCCCTGTGGAAGCTAACACAGGTATATTGGTGCACTTGCTGCCCTGCTCGTAGGTGATCGAATTGCTCTAGGAACTGAAGATTCCTGTGTGTGAATGCGTGTGCATTGCGATCTTCGCCTCAGATGACACCTCGACGCGCAGTAGTTCGAGCAAGCGGGGATCGAAACAGAAGAGTCGTTCCGGTACTCCAGGACGGCGGCGGAAGGAAAATGAAGGAGGGGAAAATGCGTCGAAAGACAGCGTGTCTGCGTCGAAGAAGGGGAAGAGCAAGGGTGGCAATTCAAACAGCAATGGTGCACAGTCGAACAGCAACCAGCAACCGCGTAATGGTAAGCAGAAGGAGCAGCTATCAGCATCAGGCAAGTGGGCATGGTCAGCATTCCAGTCATCACCAGATCCAGCTCAGCTTCCAATGCCACCGTTTCTTACCAAGCCGGGCGGTGGCCTGAGCAATGGCAATGCTGCAAAGGCACCGACAGCTCCTCCACTCCCGCCAACACCGCCACCGCCTGCTCCGCAAGCGAAAGTGCCGTTTGTTCCGCCACTTCCACCGGGGTTACCCCCATCCCAGCCATCTCAGCCTCCGCTGCCACCAATTCCTGCACCAGCACCTCCTGAAGTGACGCCATCAGCTCCGATGTCTATTGAATTATCCATGACGCAGGATCTACGGAGAATGCTTAATATCGGAGGGGGGTAAACTTCGTGAAGGCGTGAGAGTGGGGCAGGATCGGAGTGAATGCGTGCAGAATCGCCAGTGAGAGTGGTGTGTTGAAGCGATTGGAACCTTGAGAATAGGCGTTGTGGGAACACGGCGTATAAAGCGATTGTCAGCGGGAATGTTGCGGGAGTGAGCAGTGTTGAAGCGATTAAGCGGTATCGTCATGCGGGTGCGAGGGGCATGAAACGACGACGAAAGGAAGTAGGCAAGAGAGATAATAGAGTGGGGGACAGTCCTCTTGTTGAACCAACCCTCCACGTACAGTAGTTATGCCTGTCTTTGGAGTGCTTCAAGTTGGAACATCCAAGGCACGCATGGACATGTACTTCGTAGTTTTCATGGCTTTCGGACTGTGACTCGACTGGATAGCGAGCTGTGCTCTCGCGCACAAGCTGGAACACAAACTCGAGTCACACGCAATCGTCATCGTCATGACAGCAGTCTGATCAGATCGCGCTGCTTGGTGTTCGTCCCAAGCTCATTCTTGGCCACAGGAACCCCCACGCCGGAACTGATCTCCGGGCTGAACCGAACCGGACCCGGTGAAACTCGCACCACCGCCACCTCGGCCAGAGCGTTGAGCCTGCGATATTCGATGGCGTCGGAGAGCAAAACGTCTTCCACCCGTCGACTGCACCCAGGAATCGTTCCACGCCGTTTCGGGCAAAACCCCCTTCAAGGCTCGAGCCCCCCGTGCGGCCCGCAGACACTCGCTTTGGGCGCCTGGGACGTCGCTGGGCGAGAACCGCGTCGGACTAAGAGGAGGGCGAGCAGAGGAGGCACCAGACCCCCCCCCCCACACACACACCTCGAGACACGCCAAGACAGCGCCATGGAACTCGCTCCGGCGTTCAGCGGCAGAGCCGGCGGCGAGGGCTCCAACGCCAAGCGGAAGCTCGAGAGCGCGCACTCGTTCTTCACGCTGTCGGCGGCGTCGCCCTCGAGCTCGCCCACGGCCGGCAGCTGCAACCCCTTTCGAGCGGGCGCGGACGCGCTGCCGCCGCTGGACGCGCACGCGAAGGTGCGGCGTCGCGCGGCGGCGGGGCCCCCGTCGCTCACGCGCTGCTACTCGGACGGGAAGATGTAAACGGACTCGTGGCTTCGTGGCTGCTGGGCCGCTGTGATGAGCTGACTTGAAGCGTGTTGTTGCTGCTGCGCGCGACTAGCTCAAAGGCGTTCGGAGAGCTGCTGACTGCAGAAGAAGCGGCGGACGGCCAGCGACTGCCCGGCGCGTCCAGGGCCTGCCCGGCGTCCCCGGCGGTGGCGCTGCAGAGCACGGCGCAGCAGAAGAAGAGCATCTCGCCGCGGGCGGGCGTGTGTCCGTCGCCGGGCGTGCACCGCAACCCGTTCCTGGATGAGGCGGCATGGCCGCTGAGCGTCTCGAGAGGTAGGGGAGCGAGGCCTGTGCGAGCATCGTGTCGACCCCCCGCCTGGAAAATCCAGGCGCGAGGACATTGAGCACGAGCATCCGGTGTGCAGTCCTCGCTGACGTGTACGCTTTGCCGTTTATGCCATTCGTTCGGTGCAGGTCCGACCTCGGCATCACCAGCATTCGTCTCCAAGAGCTACAACAACAGCACGACCCCTAGTGTGATGTTTACTCCACCGACGCCCAACAAGCGCGTTTGCAGCCAGCAGGGCTTCACGCAGAGCAAGGCGGGCGCGACTGCTTCGACGGGGAACTGGGCGCCGTCGCTTACCCAGGCCCGGAAGCGCTCTCTTGGGGTTTCGGATGCGACTCACTTCGCTAGTGCGTCTCCATCAGACAAGCAAGCCTCGTTGTCGATTGACATGAACTTGGAGAGGCGAAACAATGCCACGGCGGGGGCGCTGTCGTCGTGCTCGTCGACCTCGTCGACTCCGCCAGTCACCGTACTTGCTCGCGGCAGCGTGAGTGCACCGAAGCGGATGTATCCGCCTCAGCAGCGACGCAGCCGGAACCCAGGCAACTTGTCGCTCGACCTATCGCAGGTGGACCAGGTCAACTTGGATCCGTGCACCACTGCCACCGGTGGATCAAAACGGCGGAATGACCAGGCTGCAGTGTGCTCGAAACTCACGGACTTCCTGTACATCGGTGGTGCCGTGGCTGCCAAGAACAAGTCGATGCTGATCCAGAACGGCATCACCCATGTGATCAACTGCGCGGCCAGTGTAGCTCCAGCCTGTTTTCCGGATGAGTTCTGCTACTTGAACATCAGGCTCCGTGATCATTCGTCACAGGACATTGCGAGGCACTTTTACAGCATGTTCGACTTTATTGAGCGCGCTCGTGAGTGCGGCGGACGAATTTTCTTGCATTGCGTGAAGGGCATCTCCCGTTCGCCAACGATGGCAATCGCGTACCTGATGTGGCACAAGAATATCGGAATGTACAAGGCGCTGGACTTCGTGCGGCAGTCACGGCCGATCGTGGACCCGAATGCCGGCTTCATCTTCCAGCTGACCGAATGGGAACAAATTCACCCGGAAGGCAGAATCAAGTTCCAGCGCACAATTGTTTTTCGTATCGAAGTGGCTTATGCCAACCCGAACAACAGCAGCAGCTGTAACGGAGCTGTGACGACAAAGAACCCCTTGTTTCTGGGACCGCTTCCGAGCATCAGTGAGAGCTACTTCCGCAACCCGGCCAAGGATATCGGCGCGCTGTGCTTGATCGTGGCGTGCTCCGACTATATGTTCGTTTGGTGTGGCACCGACGTCAATGAGAACCAAGTGGAGGCTGCCGAGAGCGGAGCGCAGATCCTGCAGCGTTACGAGGCGTTCCCAGCCAAGTGCGACACCGTGCGGCAAGGTCAGGAGCCTGTGGCCTTCTGGGACCTCGTCGGCGATGAAATTTGATAATGTATAGTACACGTCCAGCAAAAAAGGTAGCATCGACAGAAAAGAGTTTTCTAGGACGCGCTATCGAGTAGCGCGGGGTGGTCTGAAGAACTGTGGTGCTGGTCTGGTCGACCAGAGTCCTTCCCGCGATTCTGTCTGCTCGGTCGACGCTTAGAACTTATGCACATACACACAAGTAAAATGTCTCCGTGCCTGCCTTCATTCTCGGTTCGTCTTGCAGTCGTCTATCTCCCTGACGACGCCGCAACGCAGTTTACGACTGGGAAAAGTTTATTACGGCCTCCTTCCTGTGCATGTACTGCATGTACATGTATCTGCAGCTTGCAAAATGGGCCGGGACCAAGGATACCAGCCCAGCCCCACACCAACGCAGTCGGAGATTGTGGGCCCCACCTCACAACCCTGCAGGTTGCCTACAGTAAACATGTCCACCTGCACCTGCAGACTTGCACGTAGATAGGGCGTCCATCAAGGGACACCACCGATATCTTGCGGCGATTGGCGGCGAGCGGCTCAGCACCGGCAGATCCTACGAGAGACGCGCTCGCCGACGTTGCGGGCCACTCGGTCAATTCCCTCGCCACGAACCAGTCGCCCGGAAGGATGGCGACGTCCAACAGCGCCAGCGCCACGCTGCTGCTACTGACGGGTCTGCTCAGCGTGGGCATGGCCGCCGCGGGCTACTACTACCTGCACGTGAGCAGCAGCAAGAAGCTGTCCGACGACAGCAGCCTCAAGGCGACGGCCGCGACGGCGTCGAGCAAGTCGAAGACTGCAGCTACTGCGCCGGTCGAGGTGTCCAAGCCGGTGCTGAGTAGTCCCAAGAAGACGCCGCCGAGCCCCAAGGCGGATGAGTCCCCGGTGAAGCCGCCCACGAAGGCTGCTGCGAGCCCGACGATGAGCTACAAGGACGCTGCTATGAGCCCTAAGAAGGAGGTCGCTGCTAGTCCTAAGAAGGAGGTCGATGCCAGCCCCGCTGCCAGCCCCAAGAAGGAGGTTGCCGCTAGCCCGAAGAAGGAGGTTGCCCCTAGTCCCAAGAAGGAGGTCGCTGCCAGCCCCAAGAAGAAGGTTCCCGCTAGCCCAAAGAAGGAGGCTGCTAGCCCAAAGAAAGAAGTTGCCGCTAGTCCCAAGAACGAGGTTGACGCTAGCCCCAAGAAGGAAGTTGCTGCCAGTCCCAAGAAGGAGATTGCCGCTAGCCCAAAGAAAGGGGTCGCAGCTAGCCCCAAGACAGAGACTACCATCAAGAAAACTCCAAAGAACAGCCCCAAGAAAGCGATTGAGACTCAAGTGGAGCCCCCGGTCCTCGAGCTCCCCAAGCCAGCTCACGCTGAAAGCCCAAAGAAGTCTGTCGGGAGCCCGAAGAAGGAGGCCGAGCCTGCGGTCACTAAGTCGCCGAAGCAAACACCGGCGAAATCCGTTGAAAGCCCCAAGAAGGCGCCCGAGAGCCCAAAGAAGATCACTCAGAGTCTGAAGAAGAATGCTGCAAGTCCGAAGAAGAGCCCAAGGAAGGTCGATGAGGCTGTAACGAAGATGCTGAGCGAAGACTTCGTGATTGCCCAAGCTGTTACCGAAACTGCGAGCACTTTTGCGGATGAATTGGTCCAGGAATCGATTGAGAACATCGTGCTGGAGCAGGAAGAGTATGTTCAGGTGGAGTTGACGCAGTCCATGACGCTTTCACAGAGTACGCCCGAGCTCATTAACATTGAGGACGCTACGGTGAAGAATGAAGACGAGGAAGTTGTCCAGACCTCTGCGGCCACTGAAGACGAGGAGAGCATCGTTGAGGAGGAGGAAGAGCAGGCACCGGTTAAGACCGCTGACTCTGTAACTTCGATCTCCGCACCCGAACCATTGGCTTCACCCAAGAGCCCACGTGTACCGTCTACTTTGGAGGCGATCACGTCCAGCCCGGTTGTGAAGGCGACTTCTGCGGAAGCGACTGCGACGTCGCTGTCGCTAGACACCCCAGCAACAACCGCCGAGTCCGCTGAGCCCCTTTCGATCGATGTCCCCGCTGAAAACGCCGGGACTGCTGCAGAAGACAAGGACGCGAGCTCTCCTGTCAGCAGTGGCGGCTCGTCACCCAAGCGCAACCGCAACCGGTCAAAGAAGGCCAAGAGCAAGAAGAAGAAAGGCAAGAAGAAGTTCAAAGCGTGATCACGCGTGCCACGCTTCTCGACCTTGATTCTGCTCGCGGCGCCAGTTGGATCTCGGTGCATGTAATTAGTTCTTTAATATAGCGGCAGTGCGCTTCGCCAGCCCTCGTGGCAGTGTGGGGGGCGCACACACTTTTTGATGAAAGCATGAAAGCATGGCCTGCGTGTGTTGTACTTCATGAGCCACGGCGTCTAGTACCCTGCGAAGCTCAGACGTAGAGCTCCGTGGACAGCTTGAGGCCCAGAAACTGGCGCACGTGGTCGTCGTCCGCGACACCGGGGATCTGCAGCATGTCGTGCAGAAAGACCTGCAGCAGCGCCTTGCGCCTGGCCAGGAAGTCCGGGTTCAGGTCCCTACAGCAGAAGGTCTTGGGCGGCAGCGCCGGCAACCGGTCGCCTGCTTTGAAGCGCACGCTGGCGCGAGCCCCAACAGCGAGCGGTCAGCGTCCGCACCCCCACTGCATCCCGCCGAGAGCCTCGTACCTGGCCCGCAGACTGTCGAACTCGCTGAAGCGCCGCAGCACCTTCCAGTTGCGCCGGCCGCTCTGCACATGCAGCTCGTAGAGCGCGAACTCGTCCGCCTTGACCAGAAACTTGACGATGGCCACCGTGAAGTAGTCGGGCCCTGCAGCCACCCCCCCCCCCCCCGATTAGAACACGCAGGCAGTACACCGTGCCACACCGCGCCACTCCATGCAACACATCCACGCACCGTAGCGCATCGACCACGCGCTCTCGGGCAGGTACACGAGCGACATGATGATGGAGCAGGAACCGCCCGTGTGCCTCATCGCGATCCGACTCAGACTCAGATGATCGTTTTTCCGCCAATCAGCGCACACGTGCGTCTGGACGGGATCCGACTCAGACTCAGATGTCCGGTTCTTTTTTCCGCCAATCAGCGCGCACTCTGCGACAGCGCGTAACGCTCGAGTGAAGAAGAAGGGTAGAAGAAGAGCATAGGGAGAAGAAGAGCGAGCCATGGAGGTGTACGTGCGCGTGCGCGCGCGCGCCGCCGAGGGCGCGTACGAGTGGGCGCGCGGCCGCGTGCTGCGCCGCCTGGACGCCGACCCCGCGCGCGTGCTGGTGCAGCTCGGCGGAGAGCGCGTCGCGCCCGCGGAGGTGGAAGCGGACGAGGCGCGCGACGTGCGCGCGGCCAACGAGCTGCCGGCGGGCCAGACGCTCGCGCACGTGGAGAACCTGGACGCGCTCACGCACCTGCACGAGCCCGCGTTCGTGGACTACCTGGCGCAGCGCTACGGCGTGGACCACGTGTACTGCCGCTCGGGCGCCGTGCTGATCGCCGTGAACCCGTTCAAGGACATCCGCGGGCTCTACGACCTGCGCAAGTTCCACGAGGAAATGCCCGCGTGGACGGCACTGCCGCCGCACGTCTTCTCCATTGCCGAGGGGGCCTACAGGTCGCTCCGGCGCAGGCTGCACGAGCCTGGAGAGGCCAAGAAGAACCAGACGATCCTCGTGAGCGGCGAGAGCGGCGCCGGCAAGACGGAGACCACCAAGTTCATCATGAACTACTTGGCAGAGAGCAGCCGCAGCGCGGCTACGGAGAGTAGTGGTAGTAAGAGGAGACGAGCGATCAGCGGGAGCGAGCTGATGAGCGCGAACCCCATCCTCGAGTGCTTTGGAAACGCCAGAACGCTGCGCAACGACAACAGCAGTCGCTTCGGCAAGTTCGTGCGCATGTTCTTCGAGGGGCACGAGCTGGATGAGTCGCTCACGATGGTCGGCACGTCCGTGGAGACGTACCTTTTGGAAAAGGTGCGTGTCGTGCACCAGAACGACGGGGAAAGGAATTTCCACGTGTTTTACGAGCTGCTTGCTGGCGCGGATGATGACATGAAGAGGAAGTTGCGTTTGGAAAACCTCTCAGCGCAGGAATTCCAGTATATTAATGGAGGTCAATGTTTCCAGAGAAATGATGGAGTTCGTGATGACAAACAGTTCCAATTGGTATTGCAGTCAATGAAGGTACTGGGCTTTACAGATGTTGAGCAACGGGCGATCTGGAAAATCTTAAGTGCGCTGCTACACCTGGGAAACGTGTTGTTTGTTTCGTCAAGCGAGGATGAGGGAGAGGAGGATAACGGAACAGCGTCGGCGCCCTGCCAACTCGCCTCCGCATCTCCTTCTTCGCTCTCAGTGCAGGAACATCTTGACATCGTCTCAAATCTTTTTGGTGTTGATCAGAAAGAACTGGTATCTGCGTTGACCACTCGCAAAATCAGTGTTGGGGGGGAGACCTTCCATGCAAACTTAAGCGTTGCTCAGTGTGGAGACGCTCGAGATGCAATGGCTCGCTCATTGTACGCATTTCTCTTTCAATTTCTTGTGTCAAAAGTAAATTCAGCTTCGCCGCAGGTTCAGCAACCTACGAATGCTGCGAGCAAGACACCATGCATATCTGTTTTGGATATCTTTGGGTTCGAAGAGTTCGACATCAACCAGTTCGAACAATTCTGCATTAATTATGCCAATGAAAAACTGCAGTACCAGTTTATACAGGACATTTTATTAACCGAACAACAGGCGCACATAGAGGAGGGGATCAAGTGGAATGCTGTGGACTATGAAGATAACTCGATGTGTCTAGACATGGTTGAACAACGCCCTAGTGGTATCTTTTCACTTCTGGATGAGGAATGTGTAGTTCCAAAAGGGAGTGATGCAGGATTTGCACGGAAAATGTATCAGCGGCTACAAGATAATAGCTATTTCAGTGCGTCACGAACAGACCAAGCTGACTTTGCCTTTCAAGTTCACCACTATGCGGGAAAAGTTCGATACCAAGCAGAAGGCTTCTGCGAGAAGAACAAAGATCAGCCAAATGCAGAGCTTTTTAGCGTTCTAGGAACAACTAACGATGCTCACTTGCGCGAGCTGTTTGACTTTTTCAAAGCTAGTGAGTCGGCACAACTACAATTGGGTCAGCCCAAGTTGAGGCGACGATCCTCTGTACTTAGTTCAGTTGGTATCGGCTCCCAGTTTAAACAGCAGTTGGCCAGTTTGCTTGATGTTGTGCAACAGACACAAACGCACTATATCCGCTGCATCAAACCGAACGATGAGAGTGCAAGCGACAAGTTTGATATGGCTAAGGTGTCAAGCCAATTACGCTACGGCGGTGTGCTAAAAGCTGTGGAGATTATGCGACAGTCATATCCAGTTCGTATGGTACATATCGACTTCGTGAAACAATACCAAATCTTGGTGAGCTCAAAGGAGCACAAGCAAGTATCTGAGTGGTCCTCATCGACACTTCTTGAAACACTTAAAATTAATCATGCTGAACTTGGAAAAACGCGCGTGTTCTTGCGCCAACAAGCCTTCGATCAATTGGAAAAACAACGTGAACGCGTCATCACGGCATCAGCGGTAAAATTACAAAGTTCATGGCGAGGCAGGCAGCAGCATCGAGTGTATAATAGACAATTACAGGTGTTGTGGAGCATTCAAGTGCGATGGAAGGCTATTCTTGAGAAAAAGCGGCGCATAGCTCGACGAAACAAAGCCGCCGACTTGCTTCAACGCGCTCTACGTTTCTGGCTCCTGACGATTAAAAAACAACGGTATCAGAGCGCTTTACTTATCCAACGTGTATTTCGGAGATGGCATCAAGAAAGCGCTGTGTTGAAAGCAGCTGAAGCTGAAGCTAACGAGGCCACCGTCACAGCTCCCAGTCAAGATGATAAATCGCCAAATTCATTAGGCTATAGTGGCCGTGAAAGTGAGCTCACCATTGAAACTCTGGAAGAGGACGATGTTCTTTCGACTGCTACTGCGTCTGTTGGGACAAGTGCGTATTCCGAGGATGTCGAGTTTTCACCTGTGGATGTCATGCGAAGAGCTACTCTTCGTGGACGCATGAGCGATTTTGGTGGTGAGTCGGACAATGATAACGCAATGTTGAAGAAAGCTCTTAAAGAGGTCGAGCGACTTCGTCGAAGAGCAGAAGCAGCTGAAGCCGCTCTGTCACACTTTGCTGGCAGAGAAATGGATCCAGTCTCTAGCGATGCTATCACCATGATTACCACTAGAACCTCATCGAATACTGATGGACTAGGTGGCATCTCGCATTATGGTCGGGGCGTAAGGGATAGTGATATCTTCTCGTGGCGGCAGCTTAACACGTCGAGTCTGCGGATTGACCACTATGGCAACACCGTGCTGCACCAGTCTATAGACAGTGGAAATGTGGAATTGGCATGTGCGCTTCTTGTCAACGAGGCAAGTGGAGCACTAGACATGCTTCAACAAGCGGAGACGCAGCATGGTTACTCACCACTGCATCTGGCAGTCCGTAGTGGCAATTTTGAAATGGTGAGCCTATTCTTCCGGCCGGAAGTGCTACCACATCTTGACTTGAATTTCAGTGATCGCGAGGGTAATACAGCACTTCACCTGGCCACGCAGCTTCAGGTGAAGTTCGCGTCTCGCGTACTCGAACTGCTTTTATGCTTCGGCGCCGAAGCCAACTCGGTGAACTTCCTGAAACAAACACCGTTGCACCTCTGCTCCATGATCAAGCGGAGCGGTTCTGCAACGTGCGAGCTCATGGAGACGCTTCTTCGCCACAAGGCGGACCCCCTGAAGGTCGACTTCCTGAAGCGCTCGCCACTGCATTATTGCATGGAGAAAGGTACGCGCTTGTAAGTGATGTCGGTGGCATTATCACTCCGTACTGATTGAACCCTGGTATTTAATCTATCTGCAGATATGGAGGACGAGGCCGTGCTCCTGATGAAGCATGGTGCTGACATGAACTTGCCTGATGGAGAAGGGGTGCGCGTCGTGACGAACCCAAAGGCCACTGGTGTAAGTGCTACCGTGACTGTCTGCTGAATGCTACGAGTTTGCTGAGTAGTAACTGTTGATGTCACAGCTCTTGCGTTACCTGCGCGTGACCCCGTCGTGGATCCCCGACACCGACGTGAGCGAGTGCATGGTGTGTCTGGAGCCGTTCCCATTCTTCTTCTCGCGGAAGTGCCACTGCGACCGCTGCGGGCGCGTCTGCTGCTCCGACTGTGCGCCGTCCAGCTCGTCCTGGAACGGCCGCTTCTGCTTTGACTGCAAGCACTACGCGCACTACTCGTGACCTTGCATCTATTTACTTCCGTACAACTAGACATCCATGTATGTATACAGCTGTCCCAAGTTGGGCATTTCCAGCCATTCCTACGCAAATTCCTTAATTAAGATCAAAGCCCGACATGGGGACAGGAAGTTGAAGTAGCCCGTTAATTTCCTACAATTCCCTTTCAAATCCCGAAATTCTCTCGAAATCTCTAGAAACGTGGCACGATCCTCATTTTTCCTTTGGGGGCCCCAGGGGAAGCGAGGGACGAAGCTGAAGCGAGCAGCGCCCGACGGACGCTGCCAGGGCCAGGGACAAGCCCCGAGCAGCAAGCGACGCAAACAGGACAGCGCCATGGAGGCCACGCAGCAGCTGGAGAAGGATGCGGGCTTCATGGACAAGTACAGCCGCCAGATCGGCGCCTTCGGGCTCGAGACCATGGCCAAGGTGCGCCACATGGTGTCCCTAACATTTTATCCAGAAGCGACCCTGGGGTGCTAAAAATAGATTTTTGGATTTTTGTGTGTGCACACCACAGCTGGTGAAGCTCAAGGTGCTCATCGTGGGGCTACAGGGCGTCGGCATCGAGTGCGCCAAGAACTTGATCCTCGCGGGCCCCGGCGCCATCACGTTGCACGACGGTGAGGCCAATTTAGTAGTTGGGAGTTTATTTTAGTGTAGTTGTTGACGTTTTTTTTTTTTTTTTTACTGGTTTCGGGGTTTTAGATGGCATCGCGGAGATTAAGGATCTGGGCACGAACTTCTTCCTGACGGAGCAGGACGTGGGCCACCCGCGCGCCTCGGCCGTGTCGCACAAGCTGGCGGAGCTGAACAAGATGGTGTCGGTCGCGGTGCACAAGGGTCCGCTCACGGAGGAGGTGGTGGCCAAGCACAACGTGGTGGTCTTCTCGCACACGAGCCGCAAGGAACTCGTGCGCTGGAACCGATTCTGCCACCAGCAGTCGCCCCAGATCGGCTTCATCACGTGTGACATCCGCGGCGCCTTTGGCTACGCGTTCACGGACTTTGGCGACGAGTTCAAGGGCTTTGACGCCACGGGCGAAGCGCCGATCACGCGTATTATCACGGACATCACGAATGATAAGGACGGCGTGCTCAGCATCTTGGGCCCGGACGAGGACGGCAAGATGCACGAGATGCCGGACTCAGACCACGATGGCTGGATTGAGATCAGCGATGTGCAGGGCATGAGGCTGAAGACGGACCCGAACCAGTCGATTAACACCCTGGGACCGCGCCGCATTAAGTTTGCCAACAAAAAGGTGTTCCGCAATGGCAAGCAGACGGAAGTATTTGACGCGTATCGCCTGAAAATTGGCGACACCTCTGAATTTACGCCGTATGAAGGTGGGGGTGTTTTCACGCAGCACAAGAAGCCGTTCACAGTGAACTTCAAGTCGCTGGAGGAATCTCTCGTGTCCCCTGTGCCTGCTGGTGAGTTCGGACTCATGTTCACGGATGGAGCTAAGTTCGGACGTGCAGAACAGCTTCACGTAATCATGTGGAGTCTTATGGAGTTTGAGGAGCGCCATGGACGCTACCCAGAGCCTCACAACGATGCGGAGGCAGATGAAGTTGTCGCCATTGCGAAGGAAGGTATTCAGCACCTTTCTGATTTCACTCGTGAAGGTGCTCACAAGCAAGAAGTAATGCAGCTCGATGAGCTTGATGAAAAGATTGCACGTCAGGCGGCACTGTATGCGGCGGTCGAACTCCACCCTCTGGCTGCGTTCTATGGTGGCGTTGTTGCTCAAGAGGTAGTCAAGTTCACGGGCAAGTTCACGCCACTGAAACAATGGCTGCACTTGGATGCGTTTGAGGTGCTGCCTGATGAGCGCCCGACGGATACGAAGCCAATCGGCTCGCGTTATGATCACATTATCACGGCATTCGGACTTTCGTTCCAAAAGCAGCTAGGAAATGTTCGTACATTCCTTGTGGGCTGCGGTGCCCTTGGTTGCGAGTACTTGAAGAATTTCGCAATGATTGGTGTTGCGTGTGGCGAGAAGGGTCTCGTGACGGTCACGGATAATGACCGTATCGAAGTCAGCAACTTAAATCGTCAATTCCTCTTCAGAGAGCACAATGTTGGTCAGCCGAAGTCTGTGGCAGCTACGGCTGCAGTGCACCAAATGAACGCGGACCTCAAGGTGAAGACACTGGAGCAGCTCGTGGCCCCACACACTGAAAATGTGTTCGACGATGATTTCTGGACTGACTTGGACGTGGTGACGAACGCTCTGGACAATGTGAAGGCGCGTCTGTATGTTGACAGCAAATGCGTTTTTCACAAGCTGCCTCTCCTTGAAAGTGGCACGCTGGGCACAAAGTGTAATGTGCAAGTGGTGATCCCTTACAAGACCCAGAGCTACGCGGATGGTCCTAAGGACGCTGAGGGTGACGGCATTCCCATGTGCACACTGCGAAACTTCCCGTCTCTGATCGAGCACTGCATCGAGTGGTCGCGGGCGCAGTTTGAAGATCTTTTTGTCGTGCCCTCTGCCGAGGCGAAAAAATTCATTGAAGATCGCGCCACATACTTGGACCAGGTTAAGAAGGCTACGCTGGAAAACCCGAATCCGAAGCTCGTGGCAGCTGCAACTGTTCAGGAGCTTGAGCGCCTCCGGAACCTGAGAGTTACACTGCAGACTGCGAAGGATATTACGTTTGAGAAGTGTGTTACGCTAGCGTTTGAGCTGATGACGTCGCGCTTCCGTGATCGTATTCTGCAGCTTATCCACAATTTCCCGGAGGATCACCTGACCAACTCTGGCGAGAAGTTCTGGTCAGGCGCTAAGCGTTTCCCTCAGACTGTGGACAATTTTGATCCGGAGAACCCTCTGCACCTTAACTTTGTGCGCGCCACCGCCAATATTCTGGCCGTTTCATATGGAATTCAGCCCCCGCCTGAGCAGAAATTGGTTCCTGTTGATTCGAAGTGGCGTGATCCAGCCACGTACGCGGAACTCGGTAGTCAGTATGTTGCACCAATTTGGAAACCGTCGAATGAAAAGATTGCGGCGGACTCGGACGAAATCAAGCGTTTGGAGCAGGAGAAAATCAAGAACTCGAATGACTCTGACAAGAACGAGCTTGTTGAGCTGCTCCATGAGCTCGAAACACTTGATCTCTCTGGTTTGTCGTTTGAGCCGGCAGACTTCGAAAAGGACCAGGATATGAACTTCCACATCGATTTCATCTACGCGGCGTCGAACTTGCGGGCCTTCAATTACCGCATCCGCGACGCATCGCGTCACAAGTGCAAGATGATTGCGGGCAAGATCATCCCGGCCATTGCAACGACTACAGCATCCGTGACCGGCCTGGCGATGCTAGAGATGCTTAAGTTGATGCAGCAGAAGGAGCTGGAAGCCTTCAAGGACTCGTCGAATTCGCTGGGACTGAACATGTATTTGATGCAGGAGCCGGCAGCGCCTGCTCGTGCCAAGGACGAATACGACGTGGTAGAAATGTCGGAGGTCAAATGCAAGCCCTCTGGGTTCACGAAGTGGGACTCGACACTCATCGAGTTGTCATCGGAGTCGACCCTCGAAGACTTTCTGGCTCAGTTCAAGGAAAAAACCGAGCTCAACTGCGACTTGCTCTTCCACCGTGTTGCGGAAATGGGCACCACTGGTGCGGCCGACAAGGATCTGCGTTACCGCACCGTCAGTGGTTTGATGTTGTACGACCGCAATGCTTACGGCAAGGCACTGAAGGAGCTCTACGCCAGCCAATTGACAAAGCCCCTGCGGGCCTTTGTGGAATCGCGTTACGAAGGTCTTGTGGACTGCAGCCGCAAGTATATTGAGCTGCAGACGTCGTGCTCCGATGACGACGGCAACGTGTTCAAGGTGCCGACGGTCATTTGCAAGCTCAGCTGAAAAGGGTCAGAGAGAGAAGAATTGCTGCACGTGGTGAGGTGATTCTCTTGTAGAGTCTGCATCGTTTGAGGTAGATTTCTGCGATGTCCGAGTGTGTAACAGACAATGAAATGGCATCGCTCAGATTGTGAGCGAGTTTCTGCTTTCCAAGTCTCTGAGTTTGATATCTGTCGTGTCGGTGTGGATAGCTGGTTGAGCATACAGTATGGGGCATGTACGGAAAGAATGCGATGGCTGTTTATTCTGACTCACGCTGGTCACTAAAGCAGCTTCAACAAAGCAGATACCTTTGTTGCCATGCTTGAACGATCACTAATATTTATTAGTTCACATCAACTCGCGAGCGGACGCGCACTGTACGCACCTACAGTTCGAGTCCCGGAAGAAGCAACCAACCAGCTCAGTTGTTGATGCGCCACGACTCGAGTTCAGTGGCAAGTTTCTCAACGCGACGCGAAATTCTTTTCGGAAGTGGCGTTAGAGGCACGTAGCATGGAGCGCCATCGGTTTATCTGCGGATCCGACGACAGTGGATCCGAAAACCTGCCGCACCGGGACGCTTCCAGCTCCAAACTCGTGATTTCCCAGTGACTTGCAAATCTCCGGTCGCCTTCGGAGCCAGATGAGCCCGTTTGCCTTCAACCAAACGACGCTCTGGGTGGCGGCACTGGCAGCGCCGCAACTCAGCAAGTGTGTTCAACTGAACTGGACGCACAGGCACGCGCCTCGGCGTCTCGAACGCCGGACGGCTTCGTCACGCTTGACTCACCAGCGCCGCGTTCGCCCATTCCCCCCCTCTCAGCAATAAACAATACCCTTACAACTGTTAAAAGGTACTTCAAGCTTTCCACCGTTCTTTCCGTGTACTCCCTAATCCTTCCAACAGCGATAAAAAGTGTCGGAATCCACTATCCGGAGGGGAGCACAAATGCCGCGCCGCTCGCCGCCGGCCAGTCTTATTCAGTCGCAGATTTGCTCAACAGGAAGCACGAGGCCGAGTACTGGATTAAGATGGACGACATCGAGGACATGATCGGCGAGGAGGAGCTGGACCGCGCGGCCGCGAGCGCCGTGCGCGCGCCCATGGTGGCGCCCAAGCCGCGCTTCCAGCCGGCGGCGGCCTCGAGCAGTACGGCCAGCAGCAGCTCAGCGGGTGACGCGGACGCGTCCGAGCCCTGCGTGCCCGGCTCGCAGCTCCTCTGGATGAAGACGTACGGCTGCTCGCACAACGTGAGCGACTCGGAGTACATGCAGGGGGTGCTGGCCAGCTACGGCTACCGGTTCACGCAGGACGCGGACGCGGCGCAGATCTGGCTGCTCAACAGCTGCACGGTCAAGGACCCGTCCCAGGCCGCCTTCATGCACCTGGCCGTCAAGGGCCGCAAGCAGAACAAGGCCGTGGTGGTGGCCGGCTGCGTGCCGCAGGCCGACCGCCACCTCAAGGGCCTCGAGGAGGTCAGCATCGTGGGCATCCAGCAGGTGGACCGCGTCGTGGAGGTCGTGGAGGAGACGCTCAAGGGCCACACGGTCCGGCTGCTGTCCAAGAACCGCCTGCCCGAGCTGGACCTGCCCAAGATCCGCAAGAACCCCATGGTGGAGATCATCCCCTTGAGCACGGGCTGTCTGGGCGCGTGCACGTACTGCAAGACGCGCCACGCGCGCGGGAAGCTGGGGAGTTACACCCCAGACGCGATTGTGTCGAGAGCGCAGACGGTGATCAGTGAAGGCGTGACGGAGATCTGGCTCTCGAGCGAAGATACCGGAGCTTATGGCATTGACATTGGCACCGACCTACCCACGCTGCTGCGCAAGCTGCTCGAAGTTGTGCCAGATGGCGTCATGCTCCGGGTGGGCATGACCAATCCCCCATACATTCTGGATCATCTTGATGCGATCGCGGAGGTGCTGAACCACGATCGGGTATACTCCTTTCTGCACGTGCCTGTGCAGTCGGGTAGTGATGATGTGCTGCTAGCTATGAACCGTGAGTACACGGCAGCTGAATTCCGCCGCGTGGCCGATGAGCTGCTCGCAAAGGTGCCAGATCTCACACTTGCGACTGACATCATCTGTGGATTCCCTTCGGAGACGGAGGAGCACTTTGACGAAACGATGGAACTTGTGGAAAAGTACCGCTTCCACATTATGAACATCTCGCAGTTTTATCCTCGCCCGGGAACGCCTGCGGCAAAGATGAAGCGCGTTCCGACCCAGGTGGTAAAGAACCGCAGCCGCAAGCTCACGAAGCTGTTTGAGACGTTTGAGCCGTACACACACCTCGTGGGAACGACGCAGAAGGTATGGGTGAACACGGAGGTATCTGACGATAAGAAGTACACGGTGGCACACACAAAGAATTATACTAAAGTGCTTCTTCCGCGTGATGACTCCCTCATCGGGTGCTCAGCGGAGGTACGCGTCCTCACAGCGGCGCGATTCCATATTACGGGTGAGGTGATTTCACGTTCCCAGCCCGCTACTGTAGCGGCGGCTGCTATTCGCGAGCAGATCCGCACTGAAGGCGATCTGTCAGCAGCTGATCGATCAAAGGCTTTATCAAAGGCGAAGGCGGCTGCTTCTTCAGCTTGCAAAGGGGATGGTAGCTGCGGAGGCCACGGCCACAGCCATGGCCATGATCACACGCACGATCATGATCACGAAGGGGGTGATCATCATGGTGAAGGTGGTGGTTGCTGCGGTGGTAGCGGATCGTGTTGCTCGTCCGGTGGTGATGGCAAGGGTTGTGGCGGCAAGTGTGGTACTAAGTCGAAGAAGAAAAAGGCTATCACAAAGGAGCTGTTGAGGAAGAAGATACACGGCAAGACTAGTGGGAATGGAGTGTCATCATCCATCACGATGACCCTGGCTACGAAGTGGAACGAAGTGCGCGATGACAAGGTCGCCCTAGCAGCACTCACCACGCTGGTAGTGTCTGCATCTATTGTTGCAGTTCGTTTGCTCACACGCAAGTAATCCAGGTTGGCCGCGTACACCACTAGTTTTCTCGATAGCCTGGATGTTGCGAGCAGGTATTAGATCGCATTTTCATTAAGACCGCGTTTCACCTTCAGCATATTTTTGTCTTATAACAAGGTTTGCTCGTGTGCTTTATCCTCTAGCTTAAATAGTAGTGTCTGCAGTAGCTTTTTGCGCACGCTTGTAGCAGGCAATTGTGCCTCCGATTGAATGCCATGTACCGCACGCATGGAGCAACTCAGGACGCCCTGAGCAGGAAGCCTATCGTCGCTTGTCCATGCTTTCCACACATCAGATTCAATTGCATCCCCATTCAGTTGTGCGTTGGTCAACTCAGCTTCGCCGCTTGCAGCAAGCTTCACAAGGATAAGAATCATTTGCCTGTGGTCAAATGTGCTTAGCTGTAGATGCCTGTACGTTTCAATTTGCTGCAAGGGGTGGAAGCAGTTCAATACACCCAATCGATCCAGCACTTGAGTCTTCGTCGTGAGATCTAGCAGTGACAGCGTCTCGCTCAAATTCCACTCATCAACGATTCGGCTGAACAACACAATGAAGGCCTCGCCACGGAAAAGACATCCAGTGGCTGGGTCCCGCTCAAAGGTACCAAAATGCTCCATGATTCGCTGGGTTTGGCTGCACGTAAAATAATAAAGTGTCGATATTGAGCGCAGTCCGACAAGCTTCATTTCAGAAGTCACTTGTAGTTGCTTGAACTCTTTCAGGAATTGTTCGAATGCGCTGTCATTGAGTGCTGTGCATATTGAATATGGCCGTCGAGTCATGATGAAATCAAACTCAAGAACACCTAAGCGTGGGAACTGCCAATTTGATCCCATAACGAACGGTAAGTGATTCAGCCGCATATTTCGAAAGCCGCCTTGGAGTGGCTGTGCAAGTAGACCATACTGGGATGTATCCATCAATTTCAATTGCTGCCTTATTTTCCTTTCTATCTTGTTTACCTCTAGTATTCGCATGAGAATGCGACGATCAATCGAATTGGCCATGTTTAATTGGTAACGCCCACTTGGATTGTTCATATTAAATGAAATCCATTTCCCCACCTTGTGCTCGACGTAACTCTGCTCGATGTCGGATAGGTTCTCAAGTCCGATTGTTATACATATATCTCCACATACATCGATTTTTCCATCTGCATCTTTATCCTCGAAAAACTCGTTAGGCGTCTTCATGGAAGCACAGTCGCAAATCTCCTCTGTGGCTTCGTGGGCGATTTTAGCTTGAATAGACGGTGTTTGGAGGATTTGAGGAATTAAAGCCGCAGCAGCACTTGCCTTCTCTACTTGAGATGTGCGCGATTCGAAAAGGGAGAGCAGCGTGTTTGCTTCGGATACTGTGAACGTGTATTCTTCTGCCAGAGTACGAATGCAAAACAGTTTTGCCGCTTCATCCCCTTCATGTGAGTGACCAAAAGATCGTTCCATGAGTTTAACCACGCGATCGAAGCCACCAGTGGAAATGAGCTCTTCATGTCGATCGTAGTTTGGCTGAAACTTAACTTGCAGTGATCCTTGCGAAGGAAAAGAGCTCATAAGTGTCTTTTCGTCTTTCTTGTTGAAAGCGAATGGTATTCCATTGTGAATTACGTCTATAATTTCGGTTTTATTTTTCCACACCAGTTGCAACAGTTCTCTGAGCAAGATAGCATCTGATCGTTCACCCATATTCAATTTGAAAGTGCCACCTCCGTAGATAGATCCCTCTAAGTTTCCGTCCAAAATCTCTAGATTGCAATCGCCGATGTCAATCTGGCAGGATAATACAGATCCTGATGCTACTGCGCGCAGAATGGCTTCACCTCCTATGACCCCTATTGGATTACCACGGGCAACAAGAGTCGCCAGAGCCGTGTTTTGCTGGAGACCGTTGACATATACCAGCACAGTTTTGGCCTGAACATGATTATTTGAAATGTCCAAATAGCGCAATGACTTGTTCGTTGCCAAGCACGCACCGAGATCAGCGTCAGCTTTACCGTTGTTACCCAGCGTGTTATCAGACAGATCTAGATGGGTGAGCGTTAGATTCTCCATCATGCACCGTGCTAAATGTTGGGCGGGCTCACCACGTATATTGTTCCATGAGAGATTAAGTGATGCTAGTGGTGTGGTAATCCGCAAGAGCTCCCCAATAGAAATTGCAGCATGGAAAATCTGATTGCGTCGAAGATCGAGGTGTTCAAGTGTACAGCGATTCAGCAAGCACTGCATCAGCGTTCGAACGGCTTGATCACCGAGCTGATTATTGCCGAGGTCCAGCGATTTAAGGTGAACCTGCGAGTTTTCCAAAGTGCGGTAAATCGTGAGGATGCCCTTTGAACCCAGTCTATTCTCTGAAAAGTTCAGGTGCTTTAATTGCCGCATGGGTATACCACTCATGATAGCAGATGACCCGATGCCAGAAACACCAACGTTTTTCATGGACAACGCCTGAACTGGCACAGGAAGCAGTTGAAGCGCATCGCCAAGTGCCTCAGCACGCTTGTCACCGAAATAATAGTTGTCATACCGAAGCGCCTGGTTTGCTCTCTCGTAGCGCGATGGTCGCCTTAAATCTAGCACCGGGAGAACCAGCAGCGACGAATCTTGGCAGTTGGAGATATATCGCCCTCGTGCGGAACCTGGCCGTTTGCATGTAGTACTGTTCTTATAGAGCTTCCAAAAGTCCTCGGGTCCGCTTTGGACATCCCCCATCCCGTTGGGTCCCCCGCTTGGCTGCATCCTATCACTAGGGTCTTCATCCAGAACCTCTCGCTGAAACTTGGCTTTCGCCTCCAAGCGTTTGGTTGCAGCAGCGATAGCAGCAAGTGCCTCTTCACGCTCCTTCTCCATGTCCGCCGCGTCCATTTCCCCGTCCCTTTCTGCACCACTAGCAGAGTCACGCTGCGAGGTTCCATTGTCTCCGTCGTGAACGTCCTTCTTGGAGCTGCCTTGCCGTATGAGGATGTTGATGACCTTGCGCGTCTTGGCCATGATCTTGTTGGTGCGGTGCGCCACCTTGAAGGCTTTCCAGGCCTCCTGCCCCGTGGACGGCGCCGCCGCCATCAAGTTCTTGGACGACATGGTCTGCAGCTGCGGCGGGGCCAGCGCCGTCGGCGGCGACGGCACGTTCCTCGCCTTCCTGGCGGTCTGCTGGCCCGCGGGCGGCGACGGGCCGCTGCTCGCGAGCTTGTGGCGCTGCGACGGCAGCAGCGAGCGGCCGTTCCCACCCGCGGGCAGCGGCGCGCAGCCGCTCAGCGCGGGCGTGGACGGCACCGCGACCGGCGGCACACACTCGCGCAACATGCTCTCGATGAGCTCGTCCTTGGCGCCGTCGTCCGCCCAGCTCCAGAGCTCGGAGCGCGGGAAGGCCGACGCGTCTTCGCGCCGCACGCGCGCGGCCAGGGGCGACGGCCTCGCCGCGCGCGCCGGCGCGGGCCTCGCCGGCTGCTGCTGCTGCTTGGTGCCCATGCGCGCGAGTGCGCACTAAGGATAGACGTTGAAGTGACCATCACTCTGAATCTGGTGTGGCGACACACCACTGGGGTTGAAGTGACCATCACTGGATTTGGATGTGTGGAGGACACCAAATCTGGTGTGCACGTGGTGTGCAGCAGGCCCCATCCCGAAAACACAGGGGGAGCAGCCGACGGCCAGTCTATTGTTACTTCCAGGCAGAAGCGCAGAATGACGAGCGTGAGCGACGTGGCGCTGGAGGAGCCCAAGCTCGCGGGCGGCGGCAGCGGCCCCGACCAGTGGATCGAGAACCTGCGCAACGGCAAAGTGCTGAGCGAGCTGGAGCTCAAGCAGGTGTGCGAGATGGTCAAGCTGCTGCTCATTGAGGAGTCCAACGTGCAGCCCGTGAGCAGCCCCGTGACGGTCTGCGGCGACATCCACGGCCAGTTCTTCGACCTGCTGGAGCTCTTCCGCTGCGGCGGAGACATCCAGGACACCAACTACATCTTCATGGTGGGTGCTTGTGCTGGGGGCGGGGCGAGGGGGTGGAATGGGGGGGGGATGCGACGGGATCGTGACGTGTCTGCCGTGCTGTGCTCTTCCTTCCTGTGCAGGGCGACTTCGTGGACCGCGGACACAACAGCGTGGAGACCTTCGAGCTGCTGCTTTGTCTCAAGGCGCGCTACCCGGACCGCATCACGCTGCTGCGCGGCAACCACGAGTGCCGGCAGATCACGCAGGTCTACGGCTTCTACGAAGAGTGTGTCCGCAAGTACGGCAATGCCAACCCGTGGAAGTACTGCACGGACGTGTTTGACTACCTCAACTTGGCTGCGATCATTGACGGACGCGTGCTCTGTGTACACGGCGGCCTGTCGCCCGAGATCCGCACGCTCGACCAGATCCGGACAATAGAGCGCCAGCAGGAAATCCCCCACGAAGGATCTTTCTGTGACCTCATGTGGTCCGACCCCGAAGACATTGAGACGTGGGCCATGAGTCCGCGTGGCGCTGGATATCTATTTGGTGCTAAGGTTACCCAGGAGTTCAACCAGATTAACGGACTGGACCTCATCTGTCGTGCGCATCAGCTCGTGCAGGAAGGTTACAAGTACATGTTCGATAATAGCCTGGTGACCGTCTGGTCGGCGCCCAACTACTGCTACCGATGCGGTAATGTTGCAGCCATCCTGTCGTTCGACGAGAACCTCGAGCGTGACTTCAAACTGTTCCGCGAGGTACGATTGGTGATACCTTGTGTTGTGTTGTTGTTTTTCGGTGTTCTCGATCTGACCGAGGCTTTGAACTGCTCCAGGTTGCCGAGTCTTCGGACGGCTTTAACCAGCGCGCGCTGGTGCCGTACTTCCTGTAAAGTGGTAGCCGGATACAGCCGTCGACCACGTCTCTCGCGCTCCCGCGCCCTGTCAGCGCCTTGCGTGTTGCCCGCCTTCTTCATTCATTTGCTTTTGAGCTCGTCGCGCGGGTCGCTCTTATACTCTCTCCACTTCGAAAAGGGACAAGGACGTTAGTAGATAGATATCCTGTCGAGAGTTTGATCGGACGGATCCTTTAAACTATGCTTTTTTCCATGAAGAAGAGTTGTTTAATTTTTACGTGGGCTTATGAAGGGGTGACAATGGTGTCACGTGCACCACCTCGGGCTCCGACATCCAGCTTGCTTGCACAGTAAATGCAAAGTTCCATCCGTAGCCAGCTCCTCCAAACTCACCGAAGCGGTTTAGGCAGACCATGCCGCCCAGGAAATGCGGGTAAACCGCTGCAATCCGGTGAAGAGCGCGTTCGCACGCTTTGCGGGGCTGTCAAACCAAAAATCAACGAGATACTTAATGACCAAGAGCATTTCACGACGCAATCATCATCACAAGCCGTACATGAGCACCCCTCTTCATTTCCTGGACGGCGAAGAAGGAGGGCAAGAAACGCATCATTACATCTCCGTCACCAGTAGCAGCAGCGCCGCCGATAGACGAATCCACATAAGCACCTGCGCCAGGCACTGCAGCATCACCAACGCGTCTAACAAGAAGAAAGACCCATCATTAGCCTCAAGCACCTATCACACTGCACGGTAAAAGTCAAGACTTACCCTGCAATCTTGTGTGTTGCTCCGTTGGAGCTGGTCCCGGCAGCCATGTGTCCATTCTCCGCTAGCACCACCATCCCAATCGTGTCATGGTTCTCCTTCGAGATCAAACGTTCCACGTCGACATTGTTCTGCTTGCTACTCGTAGCAGCACGCAGAAGCGACTGGCCCTGGATCCCTGCAAACACTTCATGTTCCGACGGTAGAGGCTCATACGGCGGGCACGACGTGTTTTGTCCGACGACGTTGCGGAAGTAGTTGGGCTGGCACTGGTTATCCATCCACTTCCGGTAGACCTCTCGCGAGTACGGCGTGTCGAGCGGGGTCTCCTCAAAGCCCATCATCTTCGCGAAGGCGAGCGCGCCATCTCCAGCCAGAACGCTGTGCGACGAGTGCTCCATGACGGCGCGCGCCACTTCGATCGCAGGCTTCACGCGCCGGAGCTGCGCCACTGCGCCCATTTCCATCGTGGATCCGTCCAGGATCATGGCGTCCAGCGTCGTCTCCCCGTCCGAGTCCGGGCTGCCTCCGTAGCCCACGGTGAAGTCGCATCGGTCCACCTCGCAGCGGTTGCATCCTCTCGTGACGGCGTCCAGCGCGCGCGAGCGGCCGCCAGGTCCGTGCAGAGCCTGGAAACCTGCGCGAGTCGCGTTCACGAACGGCCACGTGTTGATCACCACGACGCCGCGCTGCGGAATCTCGTGCGCGGAGCCCAGCAGCATGACGAAGCACACGAGCACCGCGAAGCCGCCGCAGATCCAGCGCTGGTGGGTCTCGTGGCGAGGCTGCTCCATGGTCTGATGAGGATTCGCGAGCGAAGATCGGTGGTGACGGTCGTAATGGGAGGGGGAACAAAAAGGTGCAAGATACGTTGGCCACGCTCGTTCACATGCGACGTCGTGTTACTCTCGGTGTCTACGCAGCTCCCGACGTGCGGCGCTACTTCCACTCGGGCTTCTCCCTCGCCCGGGCGGAGGCTTGCTGCTGCGCGCGCAGTGCCTTGGTGAGTGACACGCTTCTCGCGATGCGCTGCACGTACGCGGGGGCTTCGATCGTGCGCGGCTTGAACGTGCACTCGGCGAACTCGCCCAATTCCTTCTCCTGGATGGCTCGGCGCTGCTTGATGGTGTGCGCCTGACTTTGCTGCTGGATGCGCTGCAAGTACGTGTCGGGGCTGGAGAGGATCTTGAGCCTGCCTTCGTGGCGCTCCGACATGCGGTTCAACTGCGGCCGGAATGTCAGCGCGGCCATCTCCTCCTGCTCCATTTTCAGCTTCATTAATCGCTGCGTCGTCTCGCGACGCAGCAGGTCGCCTCGACTCAGCTCAGTGATAGAACGCGGCTTCCGCTTCGTGCTTGCCTGGTTAATCGCCGGCTTGAACGTGCAATTCGGGTCCTGCCAATGAAGACATGCTCCGTGAGAAGGTTATTTCGTCCCAGACAAAGGATTGCTCGTATACCTGAACAACTTACCGACGAACGAACAGTCTTCTTCTTGACGTTATCGTGCTCTTTACGAAGAGCGTACGTAGAAATACGTTCAAGAAAATCGCCCTTGCGTCCATTCTCCATCATAGCAAGCGACTTCTTGTTAATGGTTGGCCTGTACCCTGGAGTAAGTTGCTGCTTGGTCATCTCGATTCGTTTGCTTCTGGCTTGCTCATGAAATTTCTGCCGCTCGAGGAAATTCTTGAACTGGCGAGCACGTTCTTCTTTACCTTCGCGACTTTGCTCAGCATCAACTGATCGTGGCCCTTGTCCTCGTCGGCGTCGGTTTTTACCTCCAGGTCGCACCGAAATATCATCTTGACATGATTGAGGCGAGCTCGCCTCTAAGTTGTCTCTATCGTCATCATCGTCGTCTCCGAACAAGGACAAACTTCTCCTTCTTCCACTAGGACCCCTGGCAGGAGATTTTCCATCATCCGAGTCTCCGCAGCATGGTTTGCTTAATCGTTCATAAATATTTTGCTGCAAATAAAGCTGCGCAGAGACCATTTCCGATCTTATCCCGTTAACTTTGGGGTAAAATGTGCACTCGGCCAGCTCTTTCGCGGCAGCCTCTCTCGATGCAGCTGTCATGGATGGAGAAGAAGAACTCGCCTTCGACATGTACTTCGCCTTCACGTTGTCGCTTTGGTTAATCTTTGGCTTAAAAGTGCACTGGCGCTCAATCTCTGCCTCCTCTTCAGCCTTTAGCTTTGACGCGAGTTCCTCCCGGATTCTGAAGTTGTCTGCTTCCTGATAAAGACGTTCAGAAACGGCTTGTAAGACACGAAGACCCTGATTAGAGATGCTTGCGGATTGTCGCCCGCGTAGCTTCGCTACCACTTTCGTAGACTTCGGGTTGATCTTCGGCGCAAACGTGCATTCATCCAGCTCTGACTGCAGCAGCTGCTGCTTCATCTGCTCTCGGATGGCATCCTTTTGGGATTTCCAACGAGTCACCCGGGCGTGGAACTTGCCGTCTGTATTATTGTTGCTTCCGGATCCACCAACTTTACCTCCGTTGTTGCCAGGAGTTGAAATGTGACCGTCATCGAGCTCGTCGCGGAACTGCTCGGTGAAATCGATATATTGGTGTTCTCTCTCGTCAACAAGTTGTGCTTGCCCTGAAGAGTTGTTTAGCGATGAGTACACATAGCTCTGTCGATTGATATCATCGCGCTCCCGTATAGAAATTGCCCCAGCATTGATAGTACCTGAAAGCAAACTACCCATTTGCTGCGGATATGGATTAATTGTGTTGTTCTCGTGCGAGCTGACTCCAACTGGGTCGCGGAATTCCTCTTCGTGTTGATCAAAGAACAAATCATGCGACGGGTTACCCCCTTGAAACTCTGCAGCTTGCACCTGGGACTGTTGCTGGTAGTGAAGTCGAAGCGCGTTACTAACTTGACTCGAAGCAGACGCTCGGGATTTATTTGCCATCCATTCCTGTACGCTGAATCGTTTCGCCTTATCATGTGATACCCCCGTCGCAAGCAATTCGGCGTCAGTCTGTACAATCGTAGCTCCTGGCTTGATAGTATGATCAGGTCCCAGCGGCATCGACAAGGCGCGGGGGGACACAACGCTCGCTACCATTGACTGTGGTGAAAATGTCGTAGGCATCACAGCCTTAGTATATGAAAATTGCGCAGGGGCTGGTGGAGGCTGAACAGCGTCAAATTGGGACGCATTGGAGGAGCTTCCTGCAACAGAAAACGAAAACGCGGGAGCGGGCACTAGCGCTGTTGGATAAGCTGACGGATAGCCTGTACTCGACAGCATTTGAGAAGAATTGGTAGGCAAGGAGGTACGGGTGGGTGCCGGAGCGGGAGCGCCGTTGCTTCCTGCAGCTGGTGCTGCTTGGAGCTTGGCAAGTTGTTGGAAGAGCTGCATCTTGGAGATCTCGCCGCTATTCAGCTGCTGCATAAGCCCAGAGACAGCCAATCCTGGCGACGCCGAGGTCTCCATTTTACCGGACGAAGGAAGTGTTGCTTTTGCTCTTGTTTTCAAAGTGCCTATTCAGCTCGTCGCTATTCTGGGGAGAGTAAGTTGAAGTGAAGAGCCACCATTTTTTGCAGAATCATGCCGCAGGCAATGGGGGCAGTTCGTGCGAAGAATGGGGCATTCAGCATTAAAAATAAACCAAGCTTTCAAGAAACAGTGTGAAAAGTGCAACAACAAGAGCGGCGTCGACAACATTTCCAAGTATGACATTCGAGAAAGTCTCGCAACATTGTCCTGAGCCGTAGCAATAAATTGACTAGATGGGCCGGACTCCTTGATGGTACGACCTCCAACGCACGATAGGCCGTGTCTTAGACGACTGGACGCTTCCAAAAATGGAGAAATCACCCAACAGTATTATATATTCAAGAAAACTATTAGGGGGGGTTCAAAAGTAGAAGATGGCACTAAAAATATCACTATGCCGGCGCTGCCAAAATGACCAGGTGCTCGGCAACATTTGACCCCGGTCAGATATAAACTGGTCGACGATTTGCCCTGACCATCATTGCGCACTTCGGTCAAAAATTCTAGACCACAGAGAAATCTGCTGTTGCGGAGGGCGACTCTTCGAGAAATGGTCGGTTATTTCGAAAATGGTCAACCTAAACAGGTGAACCATATCTGCATGTTGAAATGTTATGACCACCGGACATTAAAAATATGGTGGTCATTTCAAGCATAAATGAAAACTTACGCACTAGCTCACGCTGCACCGATGGCGAGATCTCTCTGTCGAGTGCTTCGAGGCTCTCAGGATACGAATGCAGTCTTGCCCAGTCGATCTTCTCCCGTGATGTTGCCATTTGATTAGCGTAGCATGTGCAACCTTTCCTGTCTATAGTGCTCCAGGCCGTCCGCTTGCTGCTGAAGAACTTGGGGCGGCGAATACAAGCTCGGTAAGCCCCCAGATAAGTGAGAATTCTTTCGATGAGAAGACCACCAGTCTCGTGGAACTGCCCCTCGTGGTTTGCCCTAGTTTCGGCTAACCAGTTCTGCTTTGTCGTTGCAAAGCTGTACATCGCTTTGTTAAACTTGTGACGGGCTCTCGTCACACAGTCGCCTTCGTGCTCACACGATGGCCAATCAACACTCAGCATAGGTTTAAGTGGACACGGCGGTTACGCCGTGTCAATCAATCACTCAGAGTTCAATTTGCCTACTACTTCCCCTGTTTGTGTAAGCACGTAACGGGCTGCAGTTAGCCCGTTACACCTGGTAGCACTTCGCTAATCCGTCCAACGCCCAAGATCGTGATGAACATAAACGACACGTCGATGCCTGACGCGTCCCGGACGACTGGCACTTCACTGGAGCACGCCAGCTTTCCTCACCTGTCGGCGATCGAGTGGGAGGCGCTACACCGCCTCGCAGCGGTGTCTGGTGACGCTGTGACCAAGACACCGCTGTCGGGGGGAACCGAGGAGCAACAACGCCTGGCCGCCCAGGAGTTCATGGCGCGTGAACTCGCTGACCTCCGTCAGCGAGTGTCGACTCCCACGCAGACCAAGAACAAGTCCGACATCGTGAAGCTCGATGTCTCCACGTACAGCGGTGCAGGCGAGGGCCGCCGTCACCTGAACCGCTGGTTCTGCGAGGTGGACATCGCGATCGAAGCTCGGCAGCTGTCTACCGAGCTCGCGCGCACGCGCTTTCTCCTGTCCAAACTGGCGGGGAAGGCGAAGGAGTGGGCGCTCGGCAAGCTCGTGACCGACGTATTCTGCTTCCCGACCATGGCATCGATGAAGGCGGACTTGCGGCTCGCGTTCGCGCCGCCCCAAGATGAAAGCGTTCAGCGCTCCGCCTTCCTGGCGTTGAAGCACGGACGCATGTCCATGCTCGAGTACATCCAGCGCGCACGACACCTTGTGTCATGCATCACGACGCATCCCGTACACATGGCGACCCAAGTCCACGTCTTCATCTCCGGCATGAGCGCTGGCTACCAGCGCTTCTACCTGACCCGGAAGACCCCACCGACACTCGAAGAGGGCTTCGCTGTTGCGCTCCGTGAAGACTACAGTGTGACGGCGTCGCAGGCTTTCGATGTCTCTCGGGCCCCGGTGCCCGAGCCGGAGCGGATGGAAGTGGATGCGATTCAACAGTTCGGTGGACGTCGGGTGCCGATGTCATCAGCAAGGCCGCCAACGGCCTCGTCAACGCGCAGACCCCGCCCGATGCGCTGCTACCGCTGTGGGAAACCTGGACATCGCGCGGCTATTTGCCGCGCTCCGGCGCCGATGCAGGCGAACGCCACGGTAGCGTACGACGTCGCCGCTCCAAAAACCGGCGACAACCGGTAGGTGCGGGGTACCCTACTGGTCGTGGAAAGAGCGATGGTTCTGTGGTGGCAGAACCTCCTCCTAGCCCTCCCGTGCTTCACGCACAACTCTTTGCCACCACCTCCGGCTAGGACACGAGACTGATTGTGCAGAGCCTCCACGTTGACGGCGCGACTCGCCCTCTTCGCGCGCTGCTGGATTCGGGCGCGACGAACAACTTCGTTCGCGCCGAGAGCTTGTCGGTGTTACCGGCGGACATGAACATTCGCGACGGGCCTGGCGACATGATGGTGAAGTACGCTGATGGGAAGCCGCGGCGGACGCCGCGGCGCTCGGCGACCTTCGCGTACGAGTTCGACGGGTTCCGCAGTTCCGAGGAGTTCTTGGTGATCGAGCTGGGCGGCTCGTTCGACTGTGTCTTCGGCATCCCGTGGCTCGCTCGCCACCAGCCTGAGATCAACTGGCTGACTGGCACAGTCCGCCCCTGAGACATTGATGTGAATGCAGTATTGGCGTTCCTGTGCGGAACGCCCAACCAGTGGCCGCATGTTGCCGTCATGGACCCCGACTCCATGACCCATGCTGCGCACGAAGCGAGCGATGGCCCTTCGTGTGCGGTGTGCGAACTCGCAACCTGCGCCGGTCCTGAGCAGGAGCCTCAGGACGTGTCTGACATGGTCGAGCATGGGTTCCACGTCCCGATGAGCAGCGGTTCTCGGAAGCAGACAATGACGTGGTCGAGCCACGTCAGGACGAGCAGCGGCTCTCCAACGTTGAAGAGCGAGAAGATGTGGTTGAGCGTGGCCTCCCACACGCGGTCGAGCATGGGTTCCCGCGCGTGGTCGAGCGGGAGCTCCCTGACGAAGTCGACGCGGTCGTGTCCAATGACCCGCGTCCAGGCGCCGACGTTGTGTCCCGGCGCCCCAGTTCAGCGGCCGTGATCGAGCATGGACTCTCATCGGCAGCTTCAGACAACACTCCACGTCCGGTTCGACGTCGTGGACGTCGCATCCCGCGCCGTCCTCGTACGCCATCGGCGGACTCGGTTGAGGCTGAGGCTGAAGTGATCTCAGTCTGGTGGGGGACGACGCGAAGGCGGCTCCGCGTGTACGCGACGTCGAAGTCGCACGTCCACCGTGCGACGCCGCCGAGATCACTCGGCTGCCTGGGCTCTCGTGGAAACACTTCCTCCGTGACCTGAAGGAGGGCGAGATCGAGCGGGTGTGCATGATCGTCGCTGGAGACACCGAGTCAATTGCGGCCGTCGCAACGAGTACGTCGGACCCAGCTTCCGACGCCAGGACACGCCCAAAAGGAGCCGAGCCAAGGAACGCCCGTCAAGCCCGCTACGCAGCTCAGTCGTTGGCGGCGCTCGAAGCGGCCGGCAACCCAGTCGCTCCGCTCGTGCGCGAGTTCATGGAGATTTTCCCGGACAAGGTTCCAGCCGTTCTTCCACCCGACCGCGGTGTTCGGCACGAGATTGACCTCGTGCCCGGTGCGAAGTACTGCGTGACGCGGCAGTGGCCGCTTCCTCGCGACCAAGTCGAAGCCATTGACGCCTTCTTCGAGAGTCGCCGGCAAGCCGGCCACGTTCGCGAGAGTCTCTCGCCGCACTCCAGTCCGACGTTCTGCGTGAAGAAAGCCACCGGCAGATGGACAATTGTCCACGCCTTCAACAAGCTCAACGAGGCCACCATACCGGCGCAAACGCCGATCCCGAGGAAGGACATGGTGCAGGACACCATGTCTGGCAGCACGAAGTACAGTGCCGTTGATCTGATGGATGGCTTCTATCAGATCTTGATGCGCGAAGACGATGCGCCGCTGACAGCTGTCAGCACGCCCAGCGGGATGTTGTGGGAATGGCTCGTGATGCCACAGGGGGTCAAGAACGCCCTCGCCACCTTCAACCGGATGGTGCCCAACTTGCTTCGGCCGTACCGAGACTTCGCGCCCAGCTACTTCGACGACATCTTCATTCACAGTCGTGCCGAGGACGGCATGACGGACGTTGAGGTCCACCTACAACACCTGCGCAAGGTGTTCGAGGTGATGAAGGAGAACAAGCTGTACGCCAACTTGAAGCAGTGCATCTTCTGCGCCCCCGAGATCCCTGAGCTCGGGAGCTACGTCAGCAAGGACGGTGTCCGCGCCGACCCCGAGAAGATCGAGGCCATCTGCGCGTGGCCGACGCCGCAGGACCAGAAGCAGCTCCGGCAGTGGCTGGGGCTCGCCACGTATCTTCACCATTACTCGAAGAACTTCGCTTCGACGATCCACCCGCTGTCTCAACTACTCAAGGCAGACGCCACGTGGTCGTGGCGTCCCGAGCTCCAAGCTGCCTTCGGCGCGGTGAAGTCGAGCTTGTCCACCGCGCCCGTACTCATGCTTCCAGACCACTCGAAGCCCTTCCATGTCGTGTGCGACGCGAGCGACTTCGCGATCGGATGCGCCTTGATGCAGTTTGATGACGAGGGACGCGAGCGGGTCATCAGCTACCAATCGCGTCAGCTGAAGCCGGCGGAACGGAATTATCCGGTCCATGATAAGGAGCTGCTAGCCATGCGCTACGCCCTCATCAAGTTCCGCTTGTATCTCCTCGGCGAGCAGACCTTCGCGATCAACACCAATCACGCGTCGTTGAGGACAGCGACGAAGAGCCCCCACTTGTCCCAGCGCATGGCGCGCTGGTTGTCCCTGTTCTCCGAGTACAACTTCGTCGTGCACTAACACCAACATCCTTGCCGACGCGTTATCGCGTCGGCCTGACTACGTGCAGTCAGGTCGCCACGCAGTTGGCGACGAGGACGACGACGAGTGTGCCGTATGCACTGCCGAAGACGTCGCTGCTGTTGAGGTTGCAGCGACCAGTCCGCTCCGTGACTTGATCGTGGACGCGTACAAGGAGGACGCGTCCTGCTTGGAGCTGATCCAGTTCCTGCGAGACCCTGGTGCCGTGGCGAAGCGCAAGCTGTCTCCACGCAGCCGCTCCCGCGTCGACCGCTACTCGCTGGACGGCGAGTTGCTCACGTACCGCGTCGACCGTGAAGACCCCCGCGCATCGTCGTTCCTCTGGACAACGATCTCCGAGCTCGGCTGATCCACGAGTTCCATGACACGGCGAGCGGCGGCCACCTCGGACGTGAGAAGACGTTCGCGTCGCTGTCCACAGACTTCTACTGGCCGCATATGTACAAGTGGGTTCGGAAATGGGTACGCTCCTGCGAAGCGTGCCAACGCGTGAAGCCGAATCCGTCCAAGCAGGCTCCGCTTCGACCTCTCCCAGTCGCCACAGACGCATGGGCGTCTGTCAGCATGGACTTCATCTTCGGGCTGCCCCGAGACACTCAAGGGCGTTCTGGCGTGCTTGTCTTCGTTGATCGGTTCAGCAAGATGCTCCATCTTGCTCCTGTCGCTGCCAGCACACGGCAAAGCAAACCGCCGCGATCTTCGTGGACGTGGTGTACCGCCACCACGGGCTTCCGTCCTCCATCGTATCGGATCGCGACCCTCGCTTTACGTCTGCTTTCTGGCGAGAGCTTTTCCAGTTGCTGGGGACGCGGTTCTGCATGTCCACCGCATCGCATCCGGAGACAGATGGTCAAACTGAGCGCGCCAACTGTGTTGTTGAAGTCGTACTACGCAGCTTCGCTACGTCGTTCAAGTCGTGGAGCTCCTTCCCGCCCCTGGTCGAATTCGCCCTCAACAACGCTGTCCACGCATCGATCGGGCTGTCCCCGATCTTCGTCAACTTCGGTCGCCATCCTCGCGTTCCAGCACTCCTTGGTGTGGAGCGCTCTGAGACTCCGGCTGGTCGCGCTGCTGAAGACGCGGGCGATCCCGCGTCTTTCGTTCCGGACGAAGACGTTGCTGTCGACGCCGACCCAGGCCAAGCTGGGCGTCGTGGCCCCGCCCCCGACGCTGTCTCCGCGTTGTTACATGGCGTCACCACTCGTCAAGGCTCCAACGCTCCAGTCGGAGTGCGGACACGTGCCGCCACGCGGGCGGCACACGAGAGACGACGCGCCAACCCCGAACGAGCTTCGCGCACACGTGCCGCTAGGAGGGCGACACCTTCGGACATCGCTGCTTGGACTTCGTGCACGCTGATCGACCCGATGCCGCGTCGGGCCATCGAGTATCACGACGTGCAAGACGCGGCGACACCTGCCGCGCCAGTTCTTGCCAACTTCGATCCGCTCCCAGCACCGCAGCCCCAAGACACTGCGGCTGTCCGCGACTTCCTGCAGAAAAATGATTCGGTTGTGCGCTATGTCCGCGACACCATCGCAGCGGCGGTGGACCGGCAAAAGGAATATGCCGATCGACGAGGGCGACGACATCTGGAGACGTTCGCCGTGGGCGACCGTGTATTGCTTTCTACGACTGGTATTCAAACTGCTGCTGTTACGAATCTGGGCGCGAACAAGTTCACGCCAAGATTTATTGGACCATTCAAGGTTACGAAGGTGTTGGGCGATGCTTATACTCTTCAACTACCGTCTGCTATCCGCCTACATCCTACCTTCTACGTCGGCCGACTCCGACGTTATCACCCCGCAGTCATCCCCAGCGACGCTGGTTCCAGCCAGCGCCCAAGTCGTCTTCACGGTCCCGTCGAGCAAGGTGCTGCGGCGGATCACGCGCCGCCCCAATCCGCTCGCCCCGCAGTGCAGCCATCTCGCACTCCAGC